>SJYW01026952.1:321014-366043 GCA_006410735.1 Raphicerus campestris
TGAGTCAACTCTTCGCATGAGGTGGCCAAAGTACTGGAGTTTCAGCTTTAGCATCATTCCTTCCAAAGAAATCCCAGGGCCGATCTCCTTTAGAATGGACTGGTTGGATGTCCTTGCAGTCCAAGGGACTCTTAAGAATCTTCTCCAACACCACAGTTCAAAAGCATCAATTCTTTGGTGCTCAGCCTTCTTCACAGTCCAACTCTCACATCCATACATGACCACAGGAAAAACCATAGCCTTGACTTCAGTTCAGTTCAGTCGCTCAGTCATGTCTGACTTTTTGCGACCCCATGAATTGCAGCACACCAGGCCTCCCTCCATCACCATCTCTCAGAGTTCACTCAGACTCAGGTCCATCGAGTCAATGATGCCATCCAGCCATCTCATCCTTAGTCATCCCCTTCTCCTCCTGCCCCCAATCCCTCCCAGCATCAGAGTCTTTTCCAGTGAGTCAACTCTTCGCATGAGGTGGCCAAAGTACTGAAGTTTCAGCTTTAGCATCATTCCTTCCAAAGAAATCCCAGGGTTGATCTCCTTCAGAATGGACTGGTTGGATCTCCTTGCAGTCCAAGGGGCTTTTTAGTGCCTAGGAACCTTATATTTTTACGGTCTAAGTAGTGATGCTCAGTCGTGCCCTACTGTTTGTGGTCCCGTGGACTGTAGCCCACCAGGCTACTCTGTCCATGGAATTTTCCAACCAAGGATACTGGAGTGGGTTGCCACTTCCTACTTCAGGAGATCTTCCTGACACAGGGATTGAACCCATGTCTCTTAGGTCTCTTGCTTCTGCATTGGCAGGTGGATTCTCTACCACTAGTGTCACCTGGAAAGACTATATAGTTTGAGTAAATGAGGTCTATTAAAGACATTTTGCTTGCTGTTAATAGACTAGCTTCTAATGATAGATTGAGTTCTTTTTTTAAGGGTACAAATAAGTAGGAAATGTGTAAATGATTTGTTGTTGTTCAGTCACTAAGTCATGTCTGACTCTTTGCGACCCCATGGACTGCAGCACACCAGGCTTTCTCATCCTTCACTGTCTCCTGGAGTTCGCTCAGACTCACATCCCCTGAGTTGGTGATGCTATTCAATCATCTCATCCTCTGTCACTATCCTTCTCTTGTCCTCAATCTTTCCCAGCATCAGGGTCTTTCTAATGAATTGCCTCTTCACTTCAGGTGGCCAAAGTATTGGAGCTTCAGCTTCAGCGTCAGTCCTTCCAGTGTTATTTAGGGTTGATTTCCTTTAGGATTGACTGGTTTGACCTCCTTGCAGTCCAAGGTACTCTCAAGAGTCTTCTCTAGCCCCATAATTTGAAAGCATCAATTCTTTGGCACTCAGCATTCTTTATGGTCTAGTGCTCCCATACATGAGTACTGGAAAATGACTGAGAACTTTATTGAACTAAATTTATCAGTCATACAGTGCATCACGAATGCAAGCAATTTGTATCATGTATGGAAAGTGGTTAGGAGAGAAGTTTCTAAAATAAGATTAAAATGTGTATTTGCTGTGCTGTGTGGCTTGAGGAATCTTAGTTCCTTGACCAGGGATGAAAACTGGGCTCCCTGCAGTGGATGCAGAGTTCTAACCACCAGGGAAGAGTTCTTCCCTGGACCACCAGGGAAGTCCCTAAAATGTATTGTAAATTTTAATTTAAAACTTTGAACCTAATATGTGTTTTTCCAGGTATTTCCTGTAATATCACATTATTTTTTTCCTAAGTATAATTAGATGATCATAGCTCTGTTTTAACACAATACACTTCATAATGTTGTAATGTATTTCATTTTTATATTCCTACTATAGCATAGCATCAGGAATATGAAATGCTATTATTGTTATTTTGGTAAGTGATATTTGAGTTGCGATTCTAGAGACTGACTTCTGGAGTCCTGATAATGTAGCCCACACTTCCACTAAGGAAAGGAACAACTGAATGACTATGAAGTAGTTTCTCTCTCTCCTCTGTCTGTAGCATTCGTTAAGCCAAATTTCAACATGTTTACTCAAATAATCCAAAAAAATTATATATTGGTATTCTCAAAATTATATTGCTTTCTAAAAATGTTTTTTTTTTTTTAACTCCAATTTGTTTTCATGTTTTTCTATTGGATTTGATGTAGTGAAAATTTCTTCTAGGTCATTTATGGTGTCAAGTCTTTGGTTCAGTTCAGTTGCTCTACCATGTCCAACTCTTTGCGACCCCATGAATTGCAGCACGCCAGGCCTCCCTGTCCATCACCAGCTCCTGGAGTTCACTCAGACTCATGTCATCGACTCAGTGATGCCATGCAGCCATCTCATCCTCTGTCGTCCCCTTCTCTTCCTACCCCCAATCCCTCCCAGCATCAGAGTCATTTCCAATGAGTCAACTCTTCGCATGAGGTGGCCAAAGTACTGGAGTTTCAGCTTTAGCATCAGTCCTTCCAAAGAAATCCCAGGGTTGATCTCCTTCAGAATGGACTGGTTGGATCTCCTTGCAGTCCAAGGGACTCTCAAGAGTCTTCTCCAACATCACAGTTCAAAAGCATCAAAAGCTCAGCCTTCTTCACAGTCCAACTCTCACATCCATACATGACTACTGGAAAAACCATAGCCTTGACTAGACAGACCTTTGTTGGCAAAGTAATGTCTCTGCTTTTGAATATGCTATCAAGTCTTTGGTATATTTATATAATTGGAATCATATGTTTATTCTGTGACTCTGGCCATTGTCAACTAATATGCTGATGTGACTCATCCAAAGTTTTGTGACTAGCTGGCAAGGGTGAAACTAAACCATCATGGTAAAGGTCAAAATTGTGGTTATTTTTAGAAAGAAAGTAGGGAGATTGAGAAAGGACATTAAAGGGTCTTGTGTGATGTTGGCAATTTTACTTAGATGGTAGTATGGTGGTATGTATAATTTGCATGATTTTTGGATGGGTATGTCAATAGAGAAATGTCAAGTCATAAAAATAGATTTGTTATTAAAAGATAACATTTCTATGGGAAAGGATTAATTAGGTTGAGGGTGCAAATTGGTAGCAAGAAAACATGAAAAAATCTCATGGGAAAGATAAATATATAGTAAAGGTACTCAATTAGTCATTTTTTATAGCTATTATAAAAGACAAAAGTATTAAAAACTGCAATTACAATAATTAAGGGATAGCACGTTAAAAGATGTAAAATATGGTCTCAGAAGCATAAATACAGAAAAGAGTAAAAATACTGAACTTTAGAATGGGGCCAAATCGTTCTCCATTTAAAATAGACTGTTATGGGTATAAGTTGTTATATGTAAGCCTCAAGGTTTCAAAGCATTTACCATTTGCTTGTTGTACTCTGTTCTTTATTTTTTCCCTCATTTTTCCCCCTCTTCATCTGGTTATTTTTACTGTCTTGCTTTACAACTTACTGTTTTCATGTTCTGTGTTCAATCTGTTGTTTTACTTATCAGTTGGGTTTTTTATTTTATATACTCTGTTTTGCAGTTTTCAGTTCCAGATTCTCCATTTGATTCTGTTTTGTAGGTTCCAATTTTCTATTAAAATTTTCCATTATTTTATCTATTTTATCCATATTCTTTCTTTGATATATTTAAAAGTTTTTGCTAACTGTATTTTGATTATATGTTCATTTCTATTTACCATTTCCTTTTCAATTTTAGTAACATTTTCTTTGCTGTTCTAGTAATTTTTAAGTTATGTATTCAATGTTTATCTATGTTGAGATATAAAAAATCAGATTTCTGATATTACAGACTTCCACCTAAGAGGATTCTTTTTTGGGCAGATAATTCAGACTGCTATCTCAATCCAAATCAAAATTGAACTGGATCAAGCTGAGTCCCTTGGACTGCAAGGAGGTCCAACCAGTCCATTCTGAAGGAGATCAGCCCTGGGATTTCTTTGGAAGGAATGATGCTAAAGCTGAAACTCCAGTACTTTGGCCACCTCATGCAAAGAGTTGACTCATTGGAAAAGACTCTGATGCTGGGAGGGATTGGGGGCAGGAGGAGAAGGGGACGACAGAGGATGAGATGGCTGGATGGCATCACTGACTCAATGACGTGAGTCTGAGTGAACTCCGGGAGTTGGTGATGGACAGGGAGGCCTGGCGTGCTGCAGTTCATGGGGTCGCAAAGAGTTGGACATGACTGAGCAACTGAACTGAAAGGAAAACTTGACAGTGTGCTTGAAGCAAGTTTTTGTTTCCCTAAGCACTGAGAAACTAAGAATTTCAGTCTTCTTCTAGAAGATTTTGACCTCTATCTTCTTATACTTTTATGGCCTCAAAATACAGAAAATGTCCTGTTGAATATATGAACTATTGTTTTAGTTCTCAAGTTTTCAATTTGCCGCACTATTTCTTTGATTATTCAAAGCTTTTCACTTTACATTTTCCCCATTAGAGGCTCTATTCTTAGGTAGCCTTGAAACTTGAACAAATCAGATCTGAGTCTACAACAGAAATTTCTTCATGTTCCATGGGAAAAATAATTGGATGTTACTAGCTCCCCTGAGAGAATTTCTCCTCTTAGAAACTTCTTAGAATTTTGCTTAGAATTTTATTTCATCTTACTCTTTGCTTCCACAGATTCTGAAGACCTTTTAAAAACATGTTTTGAATAATTACATTTTTACTAGTTGTTACTGCAAGAGCATTGGCCTGCTGTGAAATAGCTATAAAGTCAAGTTTGTCTGGGTTGATTATTTTTATTATCCTTCTTTCCCTCTTTGTAAGATTTATAGTTAAATAGTCATTTCTCTGGGAGAAGAAAATGGCAACCCACTCCAGTATTGTTGCCTGGAGAATCCTGTGGACAGAGAACCCTGGAGGGCTGCTGTCCATAGGATCATAAAGAGTTGGACATGACTGAAACGACTTAGCATGCATGCATTGGAGAAGGAAATGGCAACCCACTCCAGTATTCTTGCCTGGAGAATCTCAGGGACAGGGGAGCCTGGTGGGCTGCCGTCAGTGGGATTGCACAGCGTCGGACACAACTGAAGTGACTTAGCAGCAGCAGCGGCAGTCAATTCTTTAGTTCAGTTTTTACTGTAGGTGTTATAACATACATTCTTACCTTACTCTTTTTTTTTTTTTTTTTTAAAGAAAACGTCTTATTTTGTATTGGTGTATAGCCGATTAACAATTTTGTGATAGTTTCAGGTGGATAGCAAAGGGACTCAACCATACATATACATGTATCCATTCTCCCCAAAACTCCGATCCCATCCAGGCTGCCCCATAACATTGAGCAGAGTTTCCTGGGCTATACAATAGGTCCTGTTTACCTTGTTCTAAATGTCTAGACAATGAGAGGTCTTTCAGCTGTCAAATTTTGAACAACTAACCATCACAAAACATAATGTCCTAATCCAGTAATTAATATTCATATTTCTGTGGAGACTGGGCTTAAATGGAAAATTTGCTCTTGGATTCTGTGATATAGTCAAATTAGGAGACTAGAGCTTGACTCATTGGAAGGCTCAGCTAGGCTCTGTTTCTGATGGTTCACTCACATGGTCAGCAGCTGACACTTGTTGGGAGCTCAGCAGGGACTGTCAATCATGTTCTTCCTGTGCCCTAAAGTTCCTGTAGTCTCCAGAGGGGCCCTCCTCAGTGAATCCTGTCCCCCATTATTCACATTATTGAGTATTCCCCTGCCTTTGACTCTAAACTGACACTTTGCCTCAATTATTCTGTTTGATTATGACAAAAATAATGCCACATGGTTACTGAGGCAAAGTCACAAGAAGTCTTGCAGCTTCCATCTGAGTCTCTTAGCATGTTTATTCATGAGATGATGCTTCTTGGAATTCATTCAACATGATACGACAAGCTCCAGTCAGGTGAAGGACCATGAAAAAGCACTCAGGTTGATATTCCCTTCTTGGTTGACATTGAACTCCAGTTTTTGATCCACTAACCCCTTGAATCTCCACAAAGCCCTGTTCAACTATTCTCTTCTTATCTGCTTCTTTTACAGTTAGAAAATATCCCTAGGGGGAAATAGCCTCAAATGCTAGCTTCATCTTTTTGGATACACCTCATTATCTAGGTCTCAGCCATGTAGGTTTTTTAATGCCTCAGTTCAGTTCAGTCACTCAGTCGTGTCTGACTTTGTGACCCCATGAATTGCAGCACACCAGGCTTCCCTGTCCGTCGCCAACTCCCAGAGATTACCCAAACTCATGTCCATTGAGTCAGTGATGACATCCAGCCATCTCATCTTCTGTTGTCCCCTTCTCCTCCTGCCCCAAGTCCCTCCCAGCATCAGGGTCTTTTCAGATGAGTCAACTCTTCGTGTGAGGTGGCCAAAGTATTGGAGTTTCAGCTTCAGCATCAGTCCTTCCAATGAAGACCCAGGACTGATCTCCTTTAGGATGGACTGGTTGGATCTCCTTGCAGTCCAAGGGATTCTCAAGAGTCTTTTCCAGCACCACAGTTCAAAAGCATCAATTCTTCAGCGTTCAGTTTTCTTCACAGTCCAACTCTCACATCCATACATGACCACTGGAAAAGCCATAGCCATGACTAGATGGACCTTTGTTGGCAAAGTAGTATATCTGCTTTTGAATATACTGTCTAGGTTGGTCATAACTTTCCTTCCAAAGAGTAAGCATCTTTTAATTTCATGTCTGCAGTCATCATCTGCAGTGATTTTGGAGCCCACAAAATAAAGTCTGACACTGTTTCCACTGTTTCCCCATCTATTTCCCATGAAGTGATGGGACCAGATGCCATGATCTTAGTTTTCTGAATGTTGAGGTTTAAGCCAACTTTTTCACTCTCTTCTTTACTTTCATCAAGAGGCTTTTTAGTTCTTCTTCACTTTCTGCCATAAGGGTGGTGTCATTTGCATATCTGAGGTTATTTATAATTCTCCTGGCAATCTTAATTCCAGTTTGTGCTTCTTCCAGCCCAGCATTTCTCATGATGTACTCTGCATATAAGTTAAATAAGCAGGGTGACAATATACAGCCTTGACGTACTCCTTTTCCTATTTGGAACCAGTCTTGTTCCATGTCCAGTTTTTAATGCCTCATTAGCCACTTATTCATGAATATAAATCTTTAAAATATTTTTTGCGGCTTTCTGATTTTTTTCTCTGCAGGAAAGTTTGTATTATCACTACAGGAAATAAAATTTTCCTATGTTTTTTTAAACTTATAATATTGAACTTCTAACAAATCACATTAGGACAATCTGAAACCTTTTCCTCTACCTCATTCCAGTACCATTAGCCATTCAACAGACTGTATGGATCTTTTCTATTGAGTAGAGATAGGACTGTGAAGATGATAATAAAAGAAAAATTGTGATTCACCGCCCCCCTCGATTTGTTCTCAAATTCCCTTTTCTTATAGTTTATACATTTTGATTTGGGGGCTTATGTTGGCAGGATGACAAATTTTTAATATCAAAATCATGTGAGAATATTTCTGATAAAACCTGGAAAACAAATCTTTCCAACACAATCACTTGTGTACTATGTAGCTCTTAAGTCCTTTAAGTTGTACCTTTGTGATATTTCATTGTATCTTAATACATTGCATTGGAATCATCTACTTACATTTCTAAGTCCACAGTGCAAGTAAAACTTCAAGGACAGTGACCATTCCAATTCATCTATGTGACCATTCAGGTGACATATCAACCTGAACACAACTGTCATGCAGTCAGTGCTCAATAGTGCATTGACCTGACCTATAGGAAGCACAGTGGGTGGTTTGGGAGATCAATTAGCTAAAGATTGTTAACAATTTGGGTCCCATGGCTCTTACGTATGAACAACTACATATAAATAGCAGAGTTTAAATATTCATCTTTTTTATTTTTTAATTGAAATACAGTTAATGTACAATAATACTGTGTTTCAGATGTACTACATAGTGATTTGGTATTTGCATACATTATGAAATGATTGCCACCATAAGTCTCATACTATCTGTCCCCGTACCTCTTAAAATATTATTGACCATATTCCTTATGCTATACACTACATCCTGTGGCTTATCTGCTTTATAACTGGAGGTTTGTACCTCTGAATCCCTTCTGCATATTTTACCTCCCCTCAGCATTCCCCTTTTNTTCACAGTCCAACTCTCACATCCATACATGACTATTGGAAAAACCATAGCCTTGACTAGAAGGATTTTTGTTGGTAAAGTAATGTCTCTGCTTTTCAATATGCTATCTAGGTTAGTCATAACTTTTCTCCCAAGGAGTAAGTGTCTTTTATTTCATGGCTGCAATCTCCATCTGCAGTGATTTTGGAGCCCCCCAAAATAAAGTCTGACACTGTTTCCACTGTTTCCCCATCTATTTCCCATGAAGTGATGGGACCAGATGCCATGATCTTAGTTTTCTGAATGTTGAGGTTTAAGCCAACTTTTTCACTCTCTTCTTTACTTTCATCAAGAGGCTTTTTAGTTCTTCTTCACTTTCTGCCATAAGGGTGGTGTCATTTGCATATCTGAGGTTATTTATAATTCTCCTGGCAATCTTAATTCCAGTTTGTGCTTCTTCCAGCCCAGCATTTCTCATGATGTACTCTGCATATAAGTTAAATAAGCAGGGTGACAATATACAGCCTTGACGTACTCCTTTTCCTATTTGGAACCAGTCTTGTTCCATGTCCAGTTTTTAATGCCTCATTAGCCACTTATTCATGAATATAAATCTTTAAAATATTTTTTGCGGCTTTCTGATTTTTTTCTCTGCAGGAAAGTTTGTATTATCACTACAGGAAATAAAATTTTCCTATGTTTTTTTAAACTTATAATATTGAACTTCTAACAAATCACATTAGGACAATCTGAAACCTTTTCCTCTACCTCATTCCAGTACCATTAGCCATTCAACAGACTGTATGGATCTTTTCTATTGAGTAGAGATAGGACTGTGAAGATGATAATAAAAGAAAAATTGTGATTCACCGCCCCCCTCGATTTGTTCTCAAATTCCCTTTTCTTATAGTTTATACATTTTGATTTGGGGGCTTATGTTGGCAGGATGACAAATTTTTAATATCAAAATCATGTGAGAATATTTCTGATAAAACCTGGAAAACAAATCTTTCCAACACAATCACTTGTGTACTATGTAGCTCTTAAGTCCTTTAAGTTGTACCTTTGTGATATTTCATTGTATCTTAATACATTGCATTGGAATCATCTACTTACATTTCTAAGTCCACAGTGCAAGTAAAACTTCAAGGACAGTGACCATTCCAATTCATCTATGTGACCATTCAGGTGACATATCAACCTGAACACAACTGTCATGCAGTCAGTGCTCAATAGTGCATTGACCTGACCTATAGGAAGCACAGTGGGTGGTTTGGGAGATCAATTAGCTAAAGATTGTTAACAATTTGGGTCCCATGGCTCTTACGTATGAACAACTACATATAAATAGCAGAGTTTAAATATTCATCTTTTTTATTTTTTAATTGAAATACAGTTAATGTACAATAATACTGTGTTTCAGATGTACTACATAGTGATTTGGTATTTGCATACATTATGAAATGATTGCCACCATAAGTCTCATACTATCTGTCCCCGTACCTCTTAAAATATTATTGACCATATTCCTTATGCTATACACTACATCCTGTGGCTTATCTGCTTTATAACTGGAGGTTTGTACCTCTGAATCCCTTCTGCATATTTTACCTCCCCTCAGCATTCCCCTTTTCCTTTTCAGGTACCAGTTTGTTCTCTGTATCTATGAGCCTGTTTTCATTTTGTTTTGTTTTTTCCTCATATAAGTGAGATTAAGAGTTTAAATATTTTGTTCAACAAGAAGAACAAATCATCTAGCATTTCCTGGTATAAAACAGGGCTTAATTCAATATCAAGTGATAACAATGGCCATTAAGTGAAAGGAAAAAGTGAACATTAAGTTGGCAGGAAAAACATTCACTGCATTTTGTCACCAATCCTATTCTTTTTCTTTGCTAGATCTCTCCCTACCTTCTCTTAATTTCTTTGCTACTAATCACCAACAACTGACATTATTTAAGCCTCACCTTTTAAGTGTTAGGAATACACAATAAGGTTATATTTTCAAAGACAAATATTTATTATTTATTTGCCTTAGGTTCAGACATGGTCACTGTCTTCTTAGAAGAGTTGATAAGGTGATTTCTGTATTTAATTGCATAAACAAAGTGTAAGTGGAAAATACAGCCAGATAAGCTTTGTAGATTTGAAATGTCATTTTTTTCTTTGCCTTAGTTTTTTCTTTTTTTTAAATCAAAGTATAGTTTATTTACAATGTATTAGTTTCAGGTTTATAGCAAAGCAATTCAGTTATACATTATGTGTGTGCACAAATATATATATACACACATATATAACCTAGATAAATGTTTTTCTTTGTTCTATGTTTCCTTTTATATAAAACTCCAGAAAGTGCAAACTAGTCCATGGTGACAGCAGGTCAATTGTTGGCTGATATATCATCTATTGCTATGTGATAATATTACCAAAAATTTAGCAGCTTACAATATCCATATATTATCTCAGATTTCCTGTGAGTTAAAAGTCTGGGTACAGCTTAACAGGCTTCTCTACAAGGCTGTAATCAAAGCATTGGGCAGGAATGGGCTCTTCTTTGAAGCTAAATTGGGGAAGGATCAGTTTCCAAGTTCATTCAGTGCCTTGTAGGCTGCTAAACTGAAGATATCATTTGCTCTCTGGTTTTGGGCTGGAAGCTGCCCTCAGTTCCCTGCCTGATGACCTTCTCCACATGGTGGCTCACATATTGGCAGGTTGCTTCCTAAAGACTAGCAAGGGTGAGATGATCATCCATGAATATTATGATCCATTTTCTATGGATATCCTATCACCTTAGCTCTATTTATTAGAATCAAGTCACAGGTCCAGCCCACATCCAAGGGGAGGAGATGATGTAAGGGCATGAATGGCAGGAGACCACCTTCCATTTGGGAATGGGAGGACTGCTTAAATGGGATAGATTTACAAAGGGGCAGAGGGGAACTTTTGGGTTGATGGATAAATCATCTTTTTTTCAGTAATTGTTTCATGGGTGAATATGTCTGTCCAAACATATCAAAAATAGAGTAAAATACACATAGTTATTGAATGGCAATATATCTATATCTGTTAAAAATTTTATTTGCTAATATATCCAGATTCAAGTTGAAGCTAAGCAGGAATAAAAGGGGGAAGAAAAACATAAACATTCACTTAGTTGCAGACAAGTAAGCCTATGTCATGACCTTGACCGCTCTCTAGATGAAACTGTACTAGTGACATTAATGCAGCTTTCTGTAAAGAAATGCAAAGTATACAAAACATTAGTGCTACTGATATCAATTCAAATGTTACAGACATTATGAGCTCTTGTAGTTTCTGTCTTATAAGGAATAATGAGCAGTGCAATTTGTATATAATTTGACTGGCAAGTAAATTCCCCACATAAAGTATGAATAGAATAAAAAAATTACCTGTCACATTTATGAAGCTGGAATTAGGGCTCTTAGAGAAGGTATATTATTCTAATGTCAGAAAGCAAGTTCTTTCATTTTATCATGATAATGAAATTATGGAAATTTGTTTTATAACATGGCAAGCATGGTGTAACTTGATAGAAATGCAGATATTAAAATTGAATTGCCTTTATGTTTACTACTAATTTTGAAAGTTTATGAGAAGATACATCATCAAAGAAGAAAAGAATGAAAACATAGCAGTGTATTGCTTTCTGATGAGAAGAAATACTCATAGGTCCATATAATCTATTTTATTTTTTTCGAGTAGTCATGTATGGATGTTAGTTGGACTGTGAAGAAAGCTGAAGAATTGATGCTTTTGAACTCTGGTGTTGGAGAAGACTTTTGAGAGTCCCTTGGACTGCAAGGAGATCCAACCAGTCCATTCTAAAGGAGATCAGTCCTGGGTGTTCATTGGAAGGACTAATGCTGAAGCTGAAACTCCAATACTTTGGCCACCTCATGTGAAGAACTGACTCATTTGAAAAGACCTTGATGCTGGGAGGGATTGAAGGTAGGAGGAGAAGAGGACGACAGAGGATGAGATGGTTGGATGGCATCACTGACTCAATGGACATGAATTTGGGTACATGTGGGATTTGTTGATGGACAGGGAGGCCTGGTGTGCTGCGGTTAATGGGGTCGCAAAGAGTTGGACACAACTGAGTGAACTGAACTGAATCTATTAATGAAAACAGAATCAAGATGATTTCATTCATAATGGGAAAAGAAATTAATAACTGAGTACTAGCCCTTTGTTAGACATTGATATTATGAACTAAATACTCAATTTTTACAAAATCCTGAGTTATTTTTTAAGTATTTATTTATTTGGTTGTGCCAGGTCTTATTTGTGCCACGTGGGATCTAGTTCCTGACCAGGGTTTGAACTGAGACCCCGTACATTGGTAGCTCAGAGTCTTAGCCCCTGGATCACCATGGAAGTCCTGAGTTATTTTTTTTTAAAGACAGGAATATGGTTCTGACATGTCACATTGAATTGTCCATGGTGATACTGTATTTCAAGTGATTACCTACTTCACACACATATTTTGTTTCTTAATACTAACATGGTTAGAAGCAGAGATTCGAAACCATTGTGTGTAGATTAAAATTGTGATTGTATGAGCTGTCCAAGTTTTTTTACCTCTCTGTGCCCCTGTTTGCTCCACTGTAAATATCAACAGTACCTGCCTCATAGGACTGTTTGTAAGGAATGAGAAAATTTTTATAAAGTGCTTAGAACAGTGCCTGGTATATAGAAAACATTCTGTGATTATTTATCCTCATTATTATTACATGTTCTTGAGGATGTGTATGAATCAGGGTTTTCCACAGAAGCAGAATCAATAGGACTTTTTTTTTTTTTTTTTTTAAGGAACTGACTCATGTGATTATGGAGGTTGACAAACCTCAAGACATACAGGGTGAATCAGCCAGGTAGAGATCCAGAAGACCTGATGTTTCAGTTTGAATTCAAAGGCAGGAAAAGCTGATGCCTTGTTTTGAAAAAAGTCAGCTAAGAGGAATTCTCTCTTACCTGGCACAGGATGATAACAGGGGCAGACCTATTGTTCTGTTTTTGTTCAGGCCTCTAATGGATTGAATGAGGCCTACCTACATTAAGGAGGAAAGTCTGCTCTACTCAGTTTACCGATTTTTTAAGAAATAATTTTATCTTTGGCTGCTCGGGGTCTTGTTTGCTTTGCGGGGACTTTCTCTAGTTTCGGAGAGCAGGGGCTGCTCTCTGGCTGTGGTGCACGGGCTTCTCATTGCGGAAGTGCAGGCTCGGTAGTTGTGGCACGTGGGTTTAGTTTCTCCGAGGCATGTGGGTTCTCTCTGGACCAGGGATCAAGCTCGTGTCCCTTGCATTGGTAGGTGGATTCTTATCCCCTGCACTACCAGGGAACTCCTCAGTTTACCTATTTAAATATTAATCTTATCTTCAAACACCTACACAGAAATACCCAGAGTAATATTTTACCAGATATTTGAGTGCCCCATGGGCCATTTAGGTTGACACGAAATTAATAGCATAGCATCAGATATAACATCAACACTAGACATACCTAGTTTCTATATTCTGTGATATTTTTGATTGAGAGTTACTGATATTTAAATGTTTTTAAAATTTTCATAGTTATGTCCATCCCTTTTTATTACTCTTTTTTACTGAATGCCTGATGCTTCCTAGCCTGGTCATAATCATCATGATTTCTCTCCCTTTTGGGATGAACAATTTACAAGTTTTATCGACTAATAACATGAGAGGTTGGCTGGTTATTGTGGAAACAAATCAAGCTATTTGAGTAATTAAGTGACAAATTGTGTGTTTTTTTATTTATGAAAAATTTATTAAAAAATTTTTTGAAGTAATTTGAAGTAGCATGTGGCCTTGTTGGATCTTAAGTACCATTTCAGCAAGAAGTGAAACATGAAAAGAAAATTTTAAAATTAGGACTTCCCTGGTGGTACAGTGGATAGGAATCAGCCTGCTGTTGCTGGGGACACCACTTTGATCCCTGGTCCAGGAAAATTCCATGTGTTGAGGAGCAACTAGGCCTGTGTGCCACACCCCCAACTAGAGAAAGCCTGGGAGCAGCAATGAAGATCCAGTGCAACCGAAAAAAACCAAAAAATAACTAATTCCTTAGTTTGTGCTATTTTAAAAAATGACAATTATAATGATAACAGTAAAAATATTTCCTGTTTATTGAGTACCCACTATGTGTGAAGAAGCACTGTTAACAAGAACTTCACATCTTTAATTCTCACACACTCCAAGAGTTTAGGAGCATTGTCTTATATAGTTAAAAGAAACTGATGATCAAGTTATGTTAGGGAAGATATGAGCCAGTCTGGGCCCCTACTGTGCCTTTCTGAAGGAAAAGGTGGTACTTCAAAGTGTGTGGGACTCCTTGGGAAAGGGGTTATTCCCTGTCAGTCTTCTCTTCAAAATGACAGTTACTGGGGAGCCATCTTAGCTTGGGACATCTTAGCTTTAGTGTCTGGTTTATACGTTCCCCATCTAATCACTGTGGTCACCTTCTTCTCCAGGTTACTGTATAGTGACAGCAGCTATTCTAAAATGGTCTATTAATAGGAAACTTGAGGGATAGAGAGGCTAACAGATCAGCACATGACTTTCATTATAAAGATAGTTCTTTACAGTTCCTAGGGGGAGAGGCCATGCAATGAGGGACCACCTGGGGAAGCACTGGGGTTGGTCGTGGTGGGAGGTGGGGAACTGTGTGCAAGAACCTTTGTGGTTTCTGTGAGGGATGGGATGAGGCAGAGGAAGCAGGTTGAGGATTGGCTCATGGGACCAGAGGCTGTCTCTCATTGTTGAATACTTGGCGCTGGAGCAAGGAGGCAGGTTAACAGTGGCCTGAAGTGTGAGAGCCCAAAAAGGAAGTTGGTTGGGAGTGTGGAGCCTGGATTGGTTGGTTTGTATTTGAAAAGTGCACCCTCTGAGAGAAGGACTCTTTCCAAGAACAGAAGATGCTGAAGGAGGCCAAAAGGAAGTGACTCAAGCACATTGTCATGTTGTCCAGAACAAGGCATGTCTGGGATATGCATGAAGGACAGAGGTAAAACATCAAATGTGTGGAAGCTAGAAACACGGTTAATAGTAATAGCTCAAGTTATTGCTGTTAGAGAAGGGGGATTTTGTGAGGTTTTAAAAATTATACCTGTTTTGGCAAAATTGTGCAGACATTTTCTTACAGTGCCCACTCATTTTCTTGGTGGTCATTAGACTTCCACCTGCAGGGACAAATCCCTTTATTTACATCAACAGTAGCAGAGAGAAAAGGTTTGTGAATGTTTGCTGCTTAGCAGATAGACTCTGGTGCAGAGTATAAGTGGCTGTGCCAAAGGGGAAGAAGAAAATCTCAGGAAGCCTTGAGGGTGTGAGAGGGGCCTGTGTTGGGCAGAATGCCCCCCTGCCATCCACAACTCCCTAGGAACAACACTTGTCAGGGCCAAGACTGTAGACCTTTGCCTCATTCTCCATTTTCTACTAGATTAAAGTATTTTTTCTTATTATATATTGAAACTCATCTCTCTTCTGAGTTCTTCCAGAATTCCTCCTCTTTGACTCTCATTTTCTGTATTCTTTTGGGTATGGTTGCAACATCCTAAAGAAAATAGTACTAAAAAATTTTTCTAGAGATAGAATGTCCTCATTGGTGAAAAAAAATGAACAAGGGCTCATAGGACATACAAACATCCTTTTAACAGAATGGAGGAAAGAGAAATTTAGGATTATTAACAGTTGAAAGTGAAAACCTATCATGTTTGTACAAAGCAGATGGGTTGAACTGAATAGGGTAATTTATGGGTTTTTAGTGTGGCATGAATCAGTGGTGAAAAATTGCATCTGTACAGAACCAAATGTTGTAATATGTTAGCTGTCAAAAGGACTTTGAAAGAACTTATGGATGGTACCTTATTTCCATATGAACATCAAGTGCATGGCAGAGGTGCTGTAGTTCTGGGTGACCCTGAGAAACAGAACTGAAGTTCTTGAATTGTCAAGGTTCTAGTGAGACAAGTTGAGATGTGTAGAGAACCTATTTCAGGTAGACTTTATGTGGATAACAATAGGTGACTTAACTAGAGGAAAGAATTGCTCTGTGTATCCTTCTAGAATCCATGAAGGATTAATTAATCCATGAGAAAGATGCGTTAAAAGGATACATTTTTGGAATCAACCTTGCTCTCCTGCACCTTTGATGTTCAAGGCATAGAAATATATTACAAATGGAGCAGTAACAGAAAACGTATGAATTTGGTGATGTCTAAGGATATTTCTCAAAGCTTGGGCTCGTTAAACCTTGGATAAATCTTCAACTTGATTGTGCCATTAATTGTGGGTCGTAAAAGAAATGGACGCTAAAGAGATCTGCTGCTGCTGTTGCTGCTGCTGCATCGCTTCAGTTGTGTCCAGCTCTCTGTGATTCCATAGACGGCAGCCCACCAGGCTCCGTCTCTCCAGGCAAGAGTACTTGAGTTGGTTGCCATTGCCTTCTCCGAAAGAGATACTAGAAAGTGAAAATTACGTGTATAATCCAATGCAGGGTTCACAAATTAGTGGGTTGTAGAGTTGCCAGACTGGACTGGGAAAGGCCTTTCATTTACTCTAGATTTCTGGCAGACATGATCAGGTTATATGTATGTCATGATGGAAAAATGGTTGGAAAGAGCTGAACTAATTTGACTATAACTGTGNTGTTTAAAACAATCACTGTATCCTCAACACCAAAAACTACATTTCAAGAACATAGAAGGCCATCAGGCCATGACCTCTTATTGCTCAAGCCTTGTCCATCCTGGAACAGAGGTGACACTCCGTGCTCTAGTATACTGTTACTCTATTTAAACCAAGTTACTTGACAAACAAACATAAAATATTTCATGTGTCCATGTCTTCACAGCAGCCAGAGCCTACCATTTCCCTGTCTCAATCCATCCAGTGGCTTCACATCATCAGCCCAAGTCCTTGCAGCCCCCACAAGGTGATGCTTCCGTAGCCACCCTCCACTCACCCACTCCCCGGCTCTGGTAACTCTCTGACCTGGATCTCTTACCACTCAGCAACAGACTGAGTGGCTTAAATAGCAGGCAGTTATTTTCTCAAAGTTCTGGAGAATCAAAGTCCAAAATCAAGGTTCTAGCAGCATTGGTTTCTGGTAAGAGTTCTCTTCTTAGCTTGCAGATGGCTGCCTTCTCATTGGGTCCTCACATGACCTTTCTTCTGGGTGTGCAGACTCCTGATATCTTTCCTTCTTCCTATAAGAAATGATTCATAATGTTGTACTCAGAAACCAGCATAATATTGTAAAGCAATTATCCTCCAATTAAAAAAAGAAGAAAAAGTCCTACTGGATTAGGACCCCACCCTTATGTCCTCCTTTAATAAGTCCCTATCTCCAAATATAGATGCATTGGTGGTGAGTCTTATTCTAAGACTCCATAATAGTTTTCTCTCATTCTTTAGGTCATATATTGTTCAAAAGCAACACTGATGTCAGCAATGACTTATTAGATGTGAATTGAGGGATACATAAAAGGTCTTATCCGTACAACCAAAATATTTCTTCTATATAGAGACAGCATTAGAATTCATCTTGGGATAATTGTTTTTCACTATTCCCCTTAAAAAAAATTATCTTGAAGATGGTAATCCATAATGTTATCAGTAGTTCTATAAGAGATTAATATTTCTAATGACACCCCTCATTGATAAAAAGAGGTTCATAATTTTCATCTTGGAGGCTTGGGGAGAGCAGAGGAAAATGGAAGAGGTTCTTAAAAAATAGAAATAAAAATAAATGTTTACTTGCTCCATTGTGTACAACTCTTTGCAACTTCATGGACTGTAGCCTGTCAGGCTCCTCTGTCCATGGGATTTTCCAGGCAAGAATACTGGAGTATGTACCCATTCTCTTCTCCAGGAGATCTTCCCAACCCAGGGATCGAACCTGAGTCTCCATGTCTCCTGCATTGCAGGCGGATTCTTTACCGCTGAGCCACTGGGAAAGCCCCCATGGGAAGCATTACATACTGAAAAGTCAAGAACAAATTTTGCTTGTTTCTCACTTGTGCCTCCACCTGACAATATCTTAAATCATTCATGACTGGGTAGTTTTCTCCATCTAAGACGTGTAACAGTCCTTTTCGCTTTTCTAATAGGCTTTTCAATTAAAAAACAAGCCTGCCCATTTGATAAGGCCTCTGTTTCCCAAGATCACTATGTTTAGTTTTTCTTCTAGGACAGGTCTCAAATGGTATTTTTTAAAATCTTCAAAGACCACTTTTCCCCACCAGTCTACTGAAAAGAAAGAAATTTAAAACTCTGTGACATTCCCCAGATCTCTCAGTTC
This sequence comes from Raphicerus campestris, assembly GCA_006410735.1. NCBI lineage: Eukaryota > Metazoa > Chordata > Mammalia > Artiodactyla > Bovidae > Raphicerus > Raphicerus campestris. The sequence goes on from SJYW01026952.1 coordinate 339,423, forward strand.
AGAGAAGAAAAATCTCCACGTGGTGCTGAGAAATACAAACAATGTAGCTTGTGATTCCTAGAAAAGTAAAAGACTGGAGGAAAGTACATGGAGAGACTTGAGAGTTAGCTTGCCCCTCTGGAGACCCTCCATCAAGGAGCAAAAGTAACAGCTCACATTATTCAGTTTTGCTCTACGACAGATACTGTTCTAAGAGTTCGGCTGAGAAGTGTGAAGCTTGGACTGTGAATAAAATGCAGCTTACTTTTATTTTTCATCTTCCGGTTAAACTGTATTCACCCGAGTAATTCAACAGTGACTTTGGATGGTTTGGCAGAGCCTTCCTTCATGAGGTCACTCTCAGATAATAGGTCGATAAAAGGTCAGCTTTTGTTATGAAAATGATCTCAATTCTAAAATTACAATTCCCAACCAACTTCAGGTCGTAAGCAATGGGAAAACAGCTTCAACCTCGTACCCTTTATCCCTTCCCCACGATCTACAAGGTATGGCTCCCTACTTTATTTGCTGTCCAAGCCTGTTCTGTGCCACAAACACCATGCTGCCTAAGCCTCACTGGCTTCCACACTGTTCCTTGAGCTTACGATCGTGCTTCCACCTAAAGGATTTTGCACTGGCGAAGTCATATAGCCCATTTTACCATTTCCTAAATGTCTTTGCTTACATGTCATTCTGAAAGGGAAACATTCCCTTAACACTATTATTTATTTACCATCTTATTCTCCAATCTTTTTCTTCATTGTAATTTTTACTTGATAGACTGAATACTTATATGTTTACTAATATGGCTCCCTTAGGTGGATATGTTACACAAGTTCAGGAGCTTGATCTGTTTTCTCACAGCTGCTCTTCTCATTGCCATCTGAGAACTCTGAACAGTACCTGACCCAATATTAGGTGCTCAGTGTACATTTTGGGGGGCTTCCCAGGTGACTCCGTGGGTAAAAACCTGCCTGCAATGGAGGAGATGTGGCTTCCATCTCTGGCTCAGGAAGATGCCTTGGAGAAGGGCATGGCAACCCACTCCAATTTTCTTGCCTGGGGAATCTCATGGATAGAGGAGCCTGGCAAGCTACAGTCCATCAGATTGCAGAGAGTAAGACACAACTGAAGCAACAGCATACACATACACACCTACACATTTTTTTTTTAATTTCAGGGTAAGAATACCCCATGAGTATAAACTGTAGCATAAAGCATCTCTAAAGCAGCTCAAAGGGAGGAGTCTTGATCTTTTATTTTAAAATGTGGCTAAGAGTTTATTAATAAAAGAGTATTCAGATTACTCCAAGTTTGCTTACTCTATGGCTACCATTAAAAATTAATATTCTAGGCAGTTTATTAAAATGAGCAGCGTTCCTTCTAAGCAGCCTTTCCTGCTTTGACGATGTTTTCACTTGGGAGACAAAACATGGAAATGAACCTGAGTCTTACTAAATTAGTATAATTGCATGTAAAATGTTATAATTATTTGATAATGTTATTATAAATAAGCTGTTTCTTAGAAAACATGATTAATTTCATTTTACTATAACCAATATAATATAACTTTCTTTCAACAAGGTCTGAACTCTTTAATTCTAGATTTTTTTAAATTCTCTTATTTAAACATTATAGAAAGTGTCTATTTTTGTCTTCATGGCTAGATTAGTGTTTGCTGGGTTATGCTTCCGTTTCTCTGCTTCCACTGTTGCATTTAACAAAAATATTTATTATCACAAAGTAATGACTTCTTAGGGTAATGTTGCTTTACAAAAGTAGTGTCTTAATAGAACTTGGAGTTTGTAGCATTATGCAAGCTAAATTGTTCTTGCACTGTAAAATGCATTTGATTCTTCTTCTCTTATAAATTCCATGTATCTCCTTTCAATATCTGCTTTCCAGGAGTCTATGCAAGATTGATGGAGACATTAAATTCAAAAACTAAAAGAGAAAAAAATGTAATGTGAGTCTTCAGTTGACTTTAAAGGAGATATATTGCTTAATAGAAATATTCAGGGAACAATGATAGTGGGCAGTAAATCTTAGATTAATTACATTTACTCAATGTGCTATAGAGCTAATTCACATAGCCAAACTTTTTTACAAAGCACTATCATTTCATGATTTTTTGCACTGGACAGTAAATGTACAAGCATTAGTGTTAAAAGACAGGATTTTGCCCCTTATTACCGAAAGCAAAATTACTCTGCTCTATTGCAAACCTAGTAGATATCTATCCCTACATCTTTTATTAATTAATTTCTCAAAAATCTGTCCTTCATATTTTATTATACAGTCAGCAGTAAACCTCACATGTTGAAAGATTTGAAACTGCTAAGTAACAAATCTGTGAATTCACAATGATATTCTAAATGATCCAGGAAATGTCATTTTAAGTGGTAAAATCAATATGTATTTTGGTTCATTAGCAAAGTGCATAATGGCTATTTCTAGCATCTCCTCAGATTTTCTGTTTAACCATTTTGTATTGTGATGCCTGGCCTGAAGCAATTCTATTTTTAGTTCTAATGGAACAGTCTTAAATTGCTTATTTTCTGTTTACTAAAGTCATCCTGTTTGTTACCATGGAAACTATGACAACTGCTCCAACTAACTATTTTATTAAATGAATTGAAGATATAGCTGAAGACTGAGAAGGTGCAGCATGTCATTCTTAAAATGTATTTTCCGACAACTGCAAAACTATGACCAATCTGTAGAAAAAAATGAAATTAATTATGAATAAGATCTTCTACATTTCAAATTAGAGAGGCTTATCTACATTTGAAAATCTGAATATAACTAGCACATAGTCTTCCCCAACTACAAAGACTATGTCTTTTAAAAGTGTATCTGTATATCTATTCATTGGAAATTGGAGCACATTAACCCATTTATGAAATAACTTCATAAATAATAATTAGATCTCCAGGGCCACCCTCAAAAGCCCTTTGACATGTAATATCTCAATCTATAGCAATATTAGCAATAGCTTTTGTTCTCAGTTCTGGCAGCAGGAGACAAGTTTCAGAAATGTGAAGAAAGGGAAGAGTTTTCTCATACTGTAGTGCCCCTGTCTCCAGCCTCCTGGGTTCCTCTTATTACCAGCTCTCCTGGGTTGATCCTCAACAGGGTCGGTCCTCCTGCCCAGTGTCATTCAAGCCAATAAAAAAAGACTGAGGTTCAGTTCAGAGGCAAAGGAAAACTTATTCTTTGATCTAAGAATGGAGAAGTGCAATCACCTGCTCTAGAGTCCAAGCCCCACCCACTTCAAACATTGTGGGTAGGACCTCTTCATAGGGTTCTGTCTGCACTGGAGAAGGAAATGGCAACCTGCTCCGGTGTTCTTGCCTGGAGAATCCCAGGGACGGGGCAGCCTGGTGGGCTACTGTCTATGAGGTCGCACAGAGTCGGACACAACTGAAGCGACCTAGCGACCGAAGCAACTTAGCAGCAGCACCTGCTGCTGCTGCTGCAGGGGAAAGGAGTGGAGCTCTGGTGAGTGGGGCGGGGCTATGCTACTCCCGCCTCCAGACTGTAGTGCTAGGGATACAGTGACTCCGCACAGGCCTAGGGAGTTGCGGTGTTAGGTGCAGCCATTTTGCACCAGCAACTTTGGTCTGAAGTGCTGAGTGCAAGGCCTCTGAGGCATCCTACTAGCAAGTGAATCTAAATTAAGCACGAAAGGAGAGCTTAGACTTTATATAAACACCTAGATTCTATCTTATTTTTCCTGTGGACCCTGTGGGCTTTGCAGACACTCTCACTTTTGCACATCTTTCTTCAGAGTTTAACTTCCCTTCAAGTTTCACTTGGTGAAAAAGACTTCCCTGGTGGCTCAGACAGTAAAGCATATGCACACAATGTGGGAGATTGGGGTTCCATCGCTGAGTCAGGAAGATATCCTGGAGAATGAAATGGCACCCCACTCCAGTATACTTGCCTGGAGAATCCCATGAATGGAGGAGCCTGGTGGGCTTCAGTCCATGGGGTTGCAAAGAGTGGCACACAAGTGCGTGACTTCACTTCAAGTTTCACACTTCAGTCCTGTTTCTACACTGAACCATCATTCTCCTCAAAAGTCAAGATGTTCCCAGATAATTGTTTTAAAAAGAGGGAAAGCAATCAAAATACTCTATTGTCTGAATGATTCAACTCTTCCTGAAGTTTTTGGATTTTAAAACATTCGATATTTTTTTTACCCCAAACAAATCCCTAACACATAAGATTTCGATAACCACAACTAAAGAAAATATTCAGAGGGTAAATGTGTGAGGAAACTGCTCTGAGTAATCAGGCCAAGAAATCAGGCAGAAGTCAGTTGATATGAAAAGTCAGCTTCTTTACTGTCTTCCCTAAATCTTGGATCTTGGGTTTTCTGTTCAAGGATGGATGGCAGTGGTTACCTCTAAATCGAGTCATCTTTTTGTTCATTTAATTTCCAGGAGATTTTAATAAAATGTATCTTTTAGTCCTATAAATGTGCTTTTAAAAGAATGTCATCTTCTTGGTTAAAGAGATCAAATTAACACAATAATGTAGACAAACATTTTGTTCTTATTTTCTAACAAAATGCAAACCAAACAAAATTATTGTGATTTGAACATTGTGAATTTTACACAAAAAAGGAAAGAAATATTCAGTTCAATTCAGTTCAGTTACTCAGTCGTGTCCGACTCTTNTATTCTGTATCTTTCCTTTTTGTTGTTAATGCCACAACAACTGGTACCTTGTCTCATTAAATTTTAAGTTTGGCATGTGTGATTATTTACCTCTTGGATCTGTGCGTAGAAGTAAGTTGCACTGAGACAAACATAATCACTAATGATTCCATATGTCTTGTTTATGCCTCTAACCCCCTAGATGGATCAGTGCCTAGCACACTGCGGTAGGTGTTTATCCATTTTTGTTGAATAATTGTCAAACACTCGTTGACAATCTACACTCTGAGTCCTCTGTAGGGGAGATTATGTGATGGGAGAGACTGAGCCGGTATTAGGATTTGGAAAATCTTATATTTTAGCTTCTAAGGGACAGTTTTACATAGCATGAGGACTCTGTTTTGCTTAGACACTATTCATTCAGTGTCTAAGATGCTGAATAATAATTCTTCACCATTATACAGTTCTATTCAGTCTGAGATGTAAGAGTCCTTAAGGTGCAGCATAAAGATCAACACATTAAAAATGGATTTGTAAAGAGCCCAGGGCCTTGTGTGGGGTCATGTAATTGAAGACAATTTTCCTAAATATAATGAGAGTAGCCAGGGCCTAAAAGCTAAGAGTTTAAAAGGGACAGATTTATGTAAGGATGAAAAGTGCCAAGCCATTATATGAAGCAAGTGATTTTTCTGTTCTCAAACTGCATTTTCTAATAAGTCAAGGTTCAATTCATTATAAATGAATATACCCTTTGCCCTGCCTCCTTGATTGTAGGAGTTTAGTTTCAGAGAGTGGGGGGCAGGTAATAAAACACAATTCCATTGGATGCCCTTAAAGGAGAAATGATTATATAATCACCCAATTCANACAAAATACAAACCAAACAAAATTATTGTGATTTGAACATTGTGAATTTTACACAAAAAAGGGAAGAAATATTCAGTTCAATTCAGTTCAGTTACTCAGTCGTGTCCGACTCTTGGCGACCCCATGAAATGCAGCATACCAGGCCTCCCTGTCCATCACCAACTCCTGGAGTTCACTCAAACTCATGTCCATCGAGTCAGTGATGCCATCCNAAAACACAATTCCATTGGATGCCCTTAAAGGAGAAATGATTATATAATCACCCAATTCAATTAAAAATATGGAAAACATCTTTTTAAACCTGCTTTATTATTTTTTGTGTGTGCTTTCATTGTCACAGACAAGAAAAAAATCTAGGCTAAGAGCAGCATAAAATGTTAGCAATCATTTTTTGTTATCCTGGAAAAATAGCTTTAAGAGATGAAAGTTGGTTCATTCATTAACTATAAATACTACTGCTGGTGCTATGTAAGTCAATCTACTGTATTTGTGCTTCCAAGTGTACAAATATGCTGAGTACATAGAAACTCTTCTGTCCCGTGAAAGTCACTCAGTCTCTTTGTGACCCCATGGACTATATAGTCCATGGAATTCTCCAGGTCAGAATACTGGAGTGGGTAGCCTTTCCCTTCTCCAGGGGATCTTATCAAACCCAGGGATCCTTTCCTGCATTGCAGGCAGATTCTTTACCAGCTGAGCCACAAAGGAAGCCCAAGCATACTGGAGTGGGTAGCCTATCCCTTCTCCAGCAGATCTTCCTGACCCAGGAGTCAAACCGGGGTCTCCTGCATTGCAGGTGGATTCTTTACTAACTGAGCTATCAGGTCTTAGAAATCTCTATAAATGGCTGAGCCATATTTAGATTCTGTCTTAGAAGAAAAAACAGAAATATTGTGTAATGTAACCTATATTTCTCCAGGTCACATACGGGTTCATGAAGTAGCAGGAGTGTCCAAAGGACATCACTTCAAAAACAATCATCCTAGGGACTTCTCATCTTCCAATGCAAGGGTGCCGGTTTGATCCCTGGTTGGAGAGCTAAGATCCCACATGCTTCGTGGCCAAAAAAACCAAAACAAAGCAGAAACAATATTATAACAAATTCAATAAAGACTTTAAAAAGTGGCTCACAATAAAAACAAAACAAAAAAATGTTTTATTAACTCTTAAAACCACGCGCTCACACACAGCCTCAAGAGCCCCACCCCCATGACTTTCTCAAGTCCCTGTGTTTCCAGAGTGAGGCTCTCCCCTCCTGCACAGTTCTCACCATCTTCTTCAGCTGCCACTGCCGCCCTGCCTCCCTGATGCGCGAAGCTTGTGACATCACTTGGGGCTGATCAGCATAGCCATTGTGTCAGTGGCCACTGGGAGAACATATGCTGAGTGCCACCTCCCTTCCCAATCATTGTCCTTGAGGTCTAGTAATATAGCACGCATGCTCAGTCACTCAGTTGTGTCCAGCTCTTTGGGACCCCGTGGACTGTACCCTGCCAGTCTCCTCTGTCCATGGAGTTTCCCATGCAAGTATAGTGGAGCGGGTTGCCATTTCTTCCTCTGGCAGATCTTCCCAAATTGAATTCCACCTCTCCTACATTGGTAGGTAGATTCTTTACTATGAGCCACCTTGGACACCCCTCTAGTTTAATGTAGAGGACCTGTTAAATATTTCATTTCCTTATGAACAAGGTCAAATATAAATTATGTATGACCAACATGTCTGAAGGAAGAAATTCAGGATGCTCTATATTTAACCTAATGTGTGGGAGGGCGTGTGGTGGTGATGGTGGTGGTCACAGGAAAAGTTTATAGTACAGTATTGCCTGATGCCATGTTTGTGATGATTATCATTTTCCATTTTGGTGACATCAGTGCTTTGGAAGTAAGACTGGATAATTCCTGTTGAGTGATAGCTTTAGTGACTTATGAAAATGTCAGGATGAAATCTATATAATTCCAACAATTGTAAGGCAGTGCAAATTTTACAATTTATTAAAATTGTATGTCTACTATAGAATTAAACCTTTGTAACAACTCTGTGGAAGTAACTCTATGGGTCATATTTCTAATTTTTACAAAAGAAACTGAAGTTCTAAGAGGTTATTTAACTTGCCCAGAGTGGCAGAGGCAAAATTTGAAACCAGGTAATTTAATTGAAGTGAATACATTTCATTTGCTATAGTGATTTAAAAGGGCTTCACTGGTGGCTGAGAAGGTAAAGAATCTGCCTGCAATGTGGGAGATACAGGTTTGATCCCTGGGTAAGGAAGATCGCCTGGAGAAGAAAATGGCGACCCACTCCAGTATTGCTTGGGGAATTTCATGGACAGATGAGCGTGGCGATCATGGGATCGCAGAGTTGAGCACAGCTGAGCAACTAACACACACAGTGATTTAAAAAATCTATTTTCTGGTAATTCATTAAAACAGTTCTTTGTTTAACTCTTTCACATGCACGTGCGCACACACATGCCCTGCATTAAGTTTATGTTATCTTATGCATTCTCTGAGCTTCTCCTTTGCCTTTTTAATCCTCTCCCAGAAAATCACCCTAATCCTCNATTAGCAATTTGATTTCTGATTCCTCTGCCTTTTCTAAAACCAGCTTGAACATTTGGAAGTTCACTGTTCATATATTTCAGTTTTTCTCATCTTTAAAAAAAATCTGATATTATTTCCTTTTTCTTCTTTAATTTCTTGGCCATCAAACAGTAAATTATTGATTCTGTCTTAAATATGTCCTTAAAAAAAGAATTATTAGGACTCATTTAAGACAGACAATAATTTACTATTTGATGTTCAAAATTGAAGAAGAAAAAGGAAATAATTTGAGATTTTTTTCAACATGAGAAAAACTGAGTTATCTTTATTGTTATACAGCAATACTTTATATAGATTCAGAATTAATCAAAATATATAAAGGCTAAGAGTTATTTCTAGAAATGTAAAAAAATTGTCCCTTTTTAAAAATTAAAGTGGTGATTATAAGAACAAATGAGATTTGATATTCTGTCTTTCCATAATGTATTCAATTTGCCTGTAAAATCTTTCTGGCAAATTTGTGTATTTTTGTGTAAATATATATGCAATAAAATATGAAATGAGAAATTAAATTTTTAATTGAATTTCACTGATCATTTAGGATAGAAAATTCTACAAGGCTTTATTAGAATTTTAATATTACTGACACTTCAAAATGAAGACATAATTTTGACCTTATACTCATTTTTTATCTCCTTAGGGTCCACTTTCATTTGTAATACTCACATAATTCCAGTGAAAAACCAAGAGGGCGTGGCTATGATGTTCATCATTAATTTTGAATATGTGAGAGATGAAGAAAATGCTGCTTCGCCAGAGAGGGTAAATCCAATATTACCAGTCAAAACTGTAAACCGTAAGTAAATGACAACATGTACATGTTTCTTTATTTTATGGTAAATCTTATCAATAGAGTTGCTAACATGGAACTATTTTTGCATTTCATCTTGTGATACTGAATTCTTTTCATCTGAAATTAATTTAGGATTTTGCATCAATACTCATCAGGAAAATCACTCTGTAATTTTTGAGGGTGTATATGGCAATTTCACTAGGTATTATTATCAACATTATAATTACTTTGGAAAATAATTTAGAATTTATTCTCTGTTTTCCATGCAACATAAATAACCACTTCAGTTTTTTATTATCAACATTATAATTACTTTGGAGATGTGTATAAGAGACAGGTCTTTTCCAGGNTATTATTATCAACATTATAATTACTTTGGAAAATAATTTAGAATTTATTCTCTATTTTCCATGCAACATAAATAACCACTTCAGTTTTTTATTATCAACATTATACTTACTTTGGAAAATAATTTAGAATTTATTCTCTATTTTCCATGCAACATAAATAACTACTTCAGTTTTTCAACTGTTTTAATCAAATAGAGACTGCATTTTATTTTCCAATTTTTATACATCTAATAGTTTTCTCTTGTCTAATTGAGCTGGCTATTACCTTACAACGTATTATTAAAAAGAAATTGATAGTGAACATCACTTATTCCTGATTTTTGTGTGAATGCCACCAGTGATCCCCATTAATTCAAATGATGACATATGGTCGAGTGGAACATGTTTTGTAATTTTATGGACATTTCCATTTGCTTGTATTTATTAATGGGTGTTGAAATTTGTAAATTACCTTCTCAGCATCTTTGGAAACAAATTTGCTATTCTGTTTCCTTATTTTTGTGGTAGATCTTATTCAAAAAGTTACTAACATGGAACTGTTTTGTCCATGAAAGAAGCCACATTTGGGCGTGATGTATTTTATCTTGTACTATTGAATTCATTTCATCTAAAATTAATTTAGGATTTTGCATGCATACTCATCAGGAAAATTGCTCTGTAACTTTTGACTGCATATGTGCAATTTCATTAGGTATTATTATCAACATTATAATTACGTTGGAAAATTATTTGTAGTATCTTTTCTATTTCTTATGATATGTAATAATAAAAAATAGTTTGGGGGTTATCAGTCAGTTCAGTTCAGTCACTCAGTCCTGTCTGACTCTTTGTGACCCCGTGGACTGCAGCACACCAGGCATACCTGTCCATCGCAAACTCCCGGAATTTTCTCAAACTCATGTCCATTGAGTCTGTGATGCCAGGATTATATGGGCTTTAAAACTTAAGTATAACTCCCTGTGAAATCATCTAACCTGGTACTTGTTTGTGGAGTAGCTTTTTGACATTTCTTTTCCTCCAGAGGGGCTTTCCTGATAGCTCAGTTGGTAAAGAATCTACCTGCAATGCGGGAGACCAGGGTTCAGTCCCTGAGTAGGCAAGATCCCCTGGAGAAGGGAAAGGCTATTGTATTCTGGCCTGGAGAATTCCATGCACTGCACTGTGTAGTCCATGGGGTCCCAAAGAGTCAGACACGACCGAGCGACTTTCACTGTCACTGTTCCTCCAGAGATTAGACTATTCAAATTATTCTGCTCAGCTGTCATCAGTGCCTTCGTACTCCTCTGCATGTTTAGTCTTTTGCCATTCCATTTGTCAGTTTAAATTATATTATTTCATTCCCCATTTTTACCAACAAGGCATTTGATGAGCTTATATTATATTTCCTTCTTCCATTCCTTTGGTTGCAGTACTTCTGGCTTCTCAGAGGATGTAATTTACATACTTCTCACTTTTGTTTTGCCTTAAATTTCTAGTGAAATGTGTTCAGTGCTCACCACTTGTCTTTTTGTTGAAGTTTCGCCAAACAAACTTCATGGATAAAGGTCATCCTCTTCAGGAGATGCTCATAAGTAAATCAGCGTGGTTTTTCCGTAGCCTTCATGCTTCGAGGACAGCCTGGGTCGATATAGGCTATTTGGTCCACACTTGTTGCCTGTGAACCTAGCAGATAGTGGTCCACTTTTCTTGCATCAGATTTTCCTAATGAAAAATCTGATGCCAACCCTTGTCTGCCCTTTGTAAGTGGTTTTGTTACTTTTCTGATTCCCAGAAAATTTCAAAAATAAACTAATAATGGTAGGTTTTAATACTTTCCTTTCAAATGAAAACAGACTTTTAAAGTCTAAAACTATTGCGTATATATGTCTAGGTTTGACATTCTATGTCAATTTTTTCAGATGTATGGTGGGCCCTTTCAATATGTACATTCAATTCATGTTATAGTTCAGGCAGTTTTATTGGATTATAATTNGTTTTAATACTTTTCTTTCAAATGAAAACAGACTTTTAAAGTCTAAAACTATTGCGTATATATGTCTAGGTTTGACATTCTATGTCAGTTTTTCCAGATGTATGGTGGGCCCTTTCAATATGTACATTCACTTCATGTTATAGTTCAGGCAATTTTATTGGATTATAATTTTAATAGCTATTTTCATTTGGTTTATTTGTCTTCTTCAGGGACTCAAATAATAAACTCAAGTAATGTTGTACTGTCTTTGCCTATCTTTCATATCCACCACTTCTTTTCTGGTCCTTTTTTCTGTCTTTGTTCTATTTTATTTTCTTAACTTCTTTCATTGCTGACCTATATTCTTATGATTTGCTTGTAATGTAATCTTATTTTTTTAGATAATTGTGTCTTTTTTCTGCCTTAAATGTATTGCCTGTATTCTTTCAGTCTTGCTTTGCGTTTTCTTCTTTGTCCAGATTTTATTCTATGTTCTTGAATTCCTAATTTATAATCTTATTTCATATCTCTAATTACTAGTATAAAATTTTAAATTTATTTTGGAGTACTATATACCTATTCTGTCTTATAGCCAGATACATAACACACTTTTTTCTGCATGTTTTTATTCCTGTTTCTGGGTTTTTCTCTTATGATATTTTTGTACAGATATTAGAGTTTTCTTTGTACAGATATCAGAGATATCTTTGTACAGATAATCCATTCATTAAGGATTTTCCTAGATGATCACTNTTTTTTCTGCATGTCTTTATTCCTGTTTCCGGTTTTTCTCTTATGATATTTTTGTACAGATATTAGAGTTTTCTTTATACAGATATTAGAGATATCTTTGTACAGATAATCCATTCATTAAGGATTTTTCTAGACGATCACTAATGAGAAATATCTGGTTGGAGGGAAGAGAATAGGTCTTGTTTGAGTGGCTTCTTAAATTTTTCAGTTCAAAATTTAATTTGTGTATAGCAAGGAGTTTGTAGATGTGCGGGTTTTGTGGAGGAAGTTTCTCGTTCCTNTCACTAATGAGAAATATCTGGTTGGGGGGAAGAGAATAGGTCTTGTTTGAGTGGCTTCTTAAATTTTTCAGTTCAAAATTTAATTTATGTATAGCAAGGAGTTTGTAGATGTGCGGGTTTTGTGGAGGAAGTTTCTCGTTCCTTAAAATATATGACACTAATTGATTTTGTTTGTTGCTTGTTTTTGTCTTCTGATTATTCTATTCCTTCGTATGTGAATACGGAGAATTTATATTTATCTGCTTCCTTATTTCCTAGCTTCCAAGGGGCATTTCCACCTTTGAAGATACTTCCCCCTCTCCAAGAAGTAGTGCTTTTCCAAAGCTTACATCTGGGTCTTGTGCACTTTTATAGCCACTTTTATTATCTCCCTTTTAACCAATGCTTTCTCCATTGAGGTCACAGAATTTCTCTCAGTATTTCTTACTCAGTNTTGTCTTCTGATTATTCTATTCCTTCATATGTGAATACGGAGAATTTATATTTATCTGCTTCCTTATTTCCTAGCTTCCAAGGGGCATTTCCACCTTTGAAGATTCTTCCCCCTCTCCAAGAAGTAGTGCTTTTCCAAAGCTTACATCTGGGTCTTGTGCACTTTTCTAGCCACTTTTATTATCTCCCTTTTAACCAATGCTTTCTCCATTGAGGTCACAGAATTTCTCTCAGTATTTCTTACTCAGTATGAAACTGTCTTCTTCTGAGAGTAAACTCTATTTGATATGTGTTCCATTACTCTAAGGAGACTTCTGTGCTCCCATTTTTTCCACTTCTTTTCTGCTTAATATTGTATTGTGTTCTTAAGCAATTCTTTTGGTCTTGGGCAGATATTTCCCTGGCTGCATGTAAATTAAAGTTTGTAATGTCTTGCTCTAATTACTCTTTAGGCATAGTTTATAGGTATTTTTATTTGCCTCCTTTATTGATCTTTGTAGTTTTTAGGAGGATCTATGAGCAAATGAAAATTTAAGTTACTGTCTTTGTCTGTGGGAAACTGGAAGACTTATCCCAAAACTTCAATATTGAAAAAGTAAATTGTTATAATATATGTAAATCAGATAGCTAAGTATATGTAAACCAAAAACCCAGTCCCAAAGCCTATGTTGCAAAATGAACTAATACTAAATCAAATGTACACCAGCTAAAAAATTTTCATAGTATCAGTTGTTTTCTTAGCTGCATCTAAATGACATTATAGTATCCTGTTAAGGCAATACTGGGACATAATATATTAGTGTAATACAATTCCAATATTCTGGATATTTTACTCTGAACAATATCACACTTGGGAAAAACTATCANATCAGTTGTTTTCTTAGCTGCATCTAAATGACATTATAGTATCCTGTTAAGGCAATACTGGGACATAATATATTAGTGTAATACAATTCCAATATTCTGGATATTTTACTCTGAACAATATCACACTTGGGAAAAACTATCAAAACCACAAATTTGTCAGTCTCTCAGGTGACATGGTTATAACAGAACTGAAGTACTATAAAAAATTAGTATAATACCAAGATTTGTTCCTTTAAGTTTATTACTATTTTTGCTTTCATTATATTTTCTGCTAACAAACTTTATCACTATTGAATGGTTCTCAAGAATATACTTTAGGCAATCTCAGGTTGTATTTTGATCATGAATGTCAATAAGATGATTTGTTTTGGGGGAAGCCTAGTTTTGTTTCTTTTTTGTCTTCAGAAAGTCTTCATTTCTCCCCCAGAATAGTTGACTTTCATGGCCCATCAAATTGGATGAGAGTGAAAAAAGGGAGTAGTTGTATGGCAAAAAAAAAAAAAAAGGATTNTACCTCATCATGATTTTGATTTGCAATTCTCTGATTAGTGATGCTCCATACTATTTTACATACCTGTTAACCTTTATGTATTCTTTGAAAAAATGTTTATTCAGATCCTCTGCCCACTTATTAATCAGATATTTTTGATATTGAGTTATATGATTTCTTTACATTTTTAATACTTTCGATATTGACCCTTTATCAGATACATGGTTTGCAGATAATCTCTTCCATTCATAAGATTGTTTTTTCCCTTTGTTGATGGTTTCCTTTGTGGTACAGAAGCTTTTTCTGTTTGTAGTCATTTAATTTCATTTGTGCAGTTTTGCTTTTGTGGCCTTTGCTTTTGTTATCAAATCCAAAAATTCATGACCAAGACTAATGTCAAGAGTTGACTGCCTATGTTAACTTCCAGGAGATTTATGGTTTCAGNCCTTTGTGGTACAGAAGCTTTTTCTGTTTGTAGTCATTTAATTTCATTTGTGCAGTTTTGCTTTTGTTGCCTTTGCTTTTGTTATCAAATCCAAAAATTCATGACCAAGACTAATGTCAAGAGTTGACTGCCTATGTTAACTTCCAGGAGATTTATGGTTTCGGGTGTTAAGTTCAAGTCTTTCATCCATTTTGAGTTGATTTTTGTATACAGTATAAGATAGTGGTCCCGTTTCACTCTTCTGTGTGTGGATTGTTCAGTTTTCTCAGCATCATTTATTGAAGAGACTACTCTTTACCCATTGTATATTCTTAGTTCCTTTGTCATAAATTGACCATGTATGTGTGGGTTTATTTTTGGGCTCTCTATTCTGCATTGAACCTTGTGCCTGGTTTTGTGCCAGTACATACTGATCTGATTACTCTATATATATAATATAGGTGGAAANTACCCATTGTATATTCTTAGTTCCTTTGTCATAAATTGACCATGTATGTGTGGGTTTATTTTTGGGCTCTCTATTCTGCATTGAACCTTGTGCCTGGTTTTGTGCCAGTACATACTGATCTGATTACTCTATATTTATAATATAGGTGGAAATCAGGACATGTGATGTCTCCAGCTTTGTTCTTCTTTCTTAAGATTGTATTGCCTTTTCAAAGGTTTTCCATGGTTTTATACAAAGAATTGTTCTATTTCTGTGAAAAAATGCCATTGAAATTTTGATAGGGATTTAAGTGATTTTTTCAAAATTTTTTCCTCTTTATTCCTTAGATTGGAATATTTCCATCTATCCTCCAAGTTTGTTGTGGTAGTCATTTGGAATCTCTATGCTATTAAGACTATCCAGCAACATTTCTATTTTATATACTGTCATTTTCAATTCTACAATTTCTATTCATTGTACTATTGCAGTTTATGAATTTATGATATTTTCTTCTGTTCATCTGAAAAAAGTTCTTTTCATTTTTGAACATGTTTATTGTAGCTTCTCTGAATTAGGTGCTAATTCCAACATCAGGGTAAACTTAGAGTTGTTTTCCCTTGACTATGGGACAATTTTTTTGTCCTGAAGTTTTTTTCCTCCAAAGTATCTTATAAATTCCAGGTTCTCAAGAGTATTATTTT
The DNA here is from genome assembly GCA_006410735.1 of Raphicerus campestris. Taxonomy (NCBI): domain Eukaryota; kingdom Metazoa; phylum Chordata; class Mammalia; order Artiodactyla; family Bovidae; genus Raphicerus; species Raphicerus campestris. The sequence continues at coordinate 355,024 of SJYW01026952.1, forward strand.
GTTGGTGTAAATATTAGTATTATCTTGTTTTTTAATTTTTAAGGATTTTTAGGNAACATCAGGGTAAACTTAGAGTTGTTTTCTCTTGACTATGGGACAATTTTTTTGTCCTGAAGTTTTTTTCCTCCAAAGTATCTTATAAATTCCAGGTTCTCAAGAGTATTATTTTATTGGTGTAAATATTAGTATTATCTTGTTTTTTAATTTTTAAGGATTTTTAAGAAATTTAAATATATAGTTGATGTGTGATATTTAAATTACAGATATACAATACAGTGATTCACCATTTTAAAGGTTTTATTCCATTTATAGTTGTTATAAAATATTGGCTAGATTCCCTGTGGTCTACAATTTATCCTTGTAGTTTATTTAAAAAATAGTAGTTTGTACCTCTTAATTCTCTTTTCTTGCCTCTCCCTCCTAATTTCTCCCCACTGTGGTGGTTTAATTGCTATATCATGTCCAGCTCTTGCAACCCCATGGCCTGTAACATGCCAGGCTCCTCTGTCTGTTGGATTCTCTAAGCAAGAATACTGGAGTGGGTTGCCATTTCCTTCCCCACACTGGTAACCACTAATTTTTTTCTCTATGTATGTGATTCTGTTTTTGTTTTCTGTTGTTACAGTCACTAGCTTGTTGAATTTTTAAATTACACATATAAGTGATAATATACAGTATGCCTTTCTAACTTATTTCACTTAGAATAATACCCTCCAAGTCCATCCATGTTGCTGCAAATGGCAAATTTTTATTTATTTTTTAATGGCTGAGTAGTATTGATTGTGTGCGTGTGTATGTATAAATATATACCACATCTTCCTTATCTATTCATCTGTTGATGGAAACAGGTTACTTTCAAATCTTGGCAATTGTTGATAGTAATTCTGTAAACACTGAGATTGGATATATCTTCTTGAATTAGTGTTTTTGGATTTTTTTTAGATATATACTCAGGATACAATTGCTGGGTCATATGGTAGTTCTATTTTTAGTTTTCTGAGAAACGGCCATCCAGTTTTCCACAGTGGCTGCACCAACTTACATTCCCATCTACAGTATACAAGGGTTCCCTTTTCTCCTCATCTTTGTCAACATTTGTTACTTGTGTTCTTTTTGATAATAGCCATTCTGATAAATGTAAAGTGATATCTCATTGTAGTTTTGATTTGCATTTCCCTGAGTGATATTGAGCATCTTTTCATGTGTTTGTTGGGCATCTGTATGTCTTCTATGGAAAAATGTCTATTAAGCTCTTCTGCACATTTTAAAATTAGGTTTTTCTTTTTTTGATACTGAGTAATTACATTTTGGATATTAACTCCTCTTTAGTCATATCATTTGCAAATATTTTCTCCCATTCAGTAGGTTATAATTTTGTTTGGTCAATGGTTTCCCTTACTAGCAAAAGTTTTTTTAGGTTTAATTAAGTCCCATTTGTTTTTGCTTTTATTTCCTGTGTGTTAGGAGACAGATTAAAAAAAATAATGCTGTGGTTTATGTCAGAGTGTTCTGCATATGCTTTCCTCCAGAAATTTTATGGTTTCCAGTCTTAGATTTGGGTCTTTACTTTGAGTTTGTTTTTTCATATGCTGTTAGAGAATGTTTTGATTTGATTGTTTTATATGTAGCTGTGCAGTTTTCCTAGCAGCACTCACTGAAGAGGTTGTCTTTTCTCTACTAAATATTCCTGCCTCCTTTGTCATAGACTAATTGACAGTAGTGCATGGCTTTATTTCTGGGCTCTCTCTCTTGTTCCATTGATCTGTCTGTTTTCGTGCCAGTACCATGCTATTTTGATTACTACAGCTTTGTATCAATAGTATAGTCTGAAGTGATAGAATACTCTGCAGTCAGGGAGCATGGTTCTGTGAAAAATACCATTGGTATTCTGATAGGGATTGCATTGGATTTATCAATTGCCTTAGGTAGTGTGGTTATTTGACAGTATTAATTCTTAATTCTGAGGATATAGTATATCTTTCCATCTGTTTCTGTCATCTTCAGTTTCATTGATCAATGTCTTAGTTTGTGGAGTACAGGTCTTTTGCCTCCTTAGGTAAGTTTATTCCTGGTTATTTTATTTCTGATGCAATGGCAAATGGAATTTCTTTAATTTCTTCTGTTGTTTTTGCCTTTTTCAATGTCAAGTAATTTTTTTATTCTATAATGGACATTATTGTTGATAGATGGTTGGGAGTTCTGAATTTTGTTGTCTTTCGATGTAGAATCTTGAATTTTGTCCTAGTAGGCATTATAATTTAATTGAATTGTAGCTCCCGACTCTGTGACCTTTATGGTGAGAAAGTTCCCAAAATTTCCTCTTAGTTTTTAAGCCTCCACCTGTTTGTTTCACCTGGTACCATGAAGTCCCCTTGTAGTTCAAGGATCACAGGAGGATTTGGGTAGAGTCTTTAAACAGGGTTTAGTTCCTCTTCTTTAGAGCAGTTTGTTGGGGGGGGGGAGGTTCTCTCAGACCTGAACTCTGTCTTCTGATTTCATGCTGTACTGAGCTTCTCAGACTGGAAAGAGCCCTTACAGAAAAATCTGTGTGAACTTAAATTTCACCCACTTCAGTTATTCTCTTTTCAAAAGTCTTTTCTTCTTAAATCCTGAAAGTTTTGCTCACTTCTTAGTACCTTAACTTATAANAAATGGAATTTCTTTAATTTCTTCTGTTGTTTTTGCCTTTTTCAATGTCAAGTAATTTTTTTATTCTATAATGGACATTATTGTTGATAGATGGTTGGGAGTTCTGAATTTTGTTGTCTTTCGATGTAGAATCTTGAATTTTGTCCTAGCAGGCATTATAATTTAATTGAATTGTAGCTCCCGACTCTGTGACCTTTATGGTGAGCAAGTTCCCAAAATTTCCTCTTAGTTTTTAAGCCTCCACCTATTTGTTTCACCTGGTGCCATGAAGTCCCCTTGTAGTTCAAGGATCACAGGAGGATTTGGGTAGAGTCTTTAAACAGGGTTTAGTTCCTCTTCTTTGAAGCAGTTTGTTGGGGGCTTTCTCTCAGACCTGAACTCTGTCTTCTGATTTCATGCTGTACTGAGCTGCTCAGACTGGAAAGAGCCCTTACCGAAAAATCTGTGTGAACTTAAATTTCACCCACTGCAGTTATTCTCTTTTCAAAGTCTTTTCTTCTTAAATCCTGAAAGTTTTGCTCACTTCTTAGTACCTTAACTTATAATGATTGTTTTCATTTACATTTTGTCTGGAGTTTATAATTGTTATCTATGGGAGAGTCATCCACTCTGTCATTACTGGGAGAAGAATCTGTGCTGACTTTTAATACACTGGAGTAATCATAAATTGTGAAATCTTTCTTCAGGTATCTTGGAAAGGAAATGCCAAAAAACCTTTTCAAGCCACATTTTTTTTTAAGTGAACAGTCTGTCGAACACTAAATGTTTTTGGTTTGCAACTCATCCAGTTCACACTGTGAAATAAATCAATAGTAGATATTCTAGTTGTTGGCTAATGCAATTTCTCCTAAACACACAATAAATACTATGTGTTTATTTTTTAATCAACAAAGGCTGATCAACTTGTTTGTACCAAAGCTGAACCTTGTGACTGAGTACTTATCTATCAATCTCTAGATTTATATGTAAACGTAGAAGTTCATTGATCAATAAAAACATGTGTAAAAAGCATATCAGTGGTAACATGGACTTTGGAGCTTTAGCATTAGTGTGTGAAAAATGTTTTGTGTTATTGGAACTATTTATATGGAAACTGGCAATGAGTATAGGTAAAAGTTACTCAAAACACCAGGTTAAAAATGACCAGGCATTTTCTTTCTCAGGTCCCTGAAGGCAATTAAAGCTTGGCTACAATGGATGTATGACATTGGTTCAAGGTGAACCTTTGTTCTCTTTTAAATTGCATTTTCTTCTTCACCTTTGTTGCCAAGAAGGCTATGAAATTTATGAAATAATTTCATACTGTGTATTTATTAAAAACAAACCAGAGTAAAGTCATTATATACTTTTCCTTATGACAAAAATATGCTATTGTAGGTTGTGGGAGAGAAGCAAAGATAGCAAATTTTAAAGTTTGAGGCATATCTGGTAATGAATTTGCAGGGAATTAAGTTCAGCTCAGTCACTCAGTCCAGTTCAGTCACTCATTCATGTCTGACTCTGTGACCCCATGGACTGCAGCACACCAGGCCTCCATGTCCATCACCAACTCCCAGAATTTATTCAAATTCATGTCTATCAAGTTGGTGATGCCATCCAACCATCTCATCCTCTGTTGTTCCCTTCTCCTCCCTTCAATCTTTCCCAGCATCAGGGACTTTTCAAATGAGTCAGTTCTTTGTGTCAGGTGGCCAAAGTACTGGAGTTTCAGCTTCAGCATCAGTCCTTCCAATGAATGTTCAGGGTTGATTTCCTTGAGGATGGACTGATTGGATCTCCTTGCAGTCCAAGAGACTCTCAAGAGTCTTCTCCAACACCACAGTTCAAAAGTATCTTTGCTTCCAAAGAGTAAGTGTCTTTAATTTCATGGCTGCAGTCACCATCTGCCATGATTTTGGAGCCCCCCAAAATAAAGTCTGTCACTGTTTCCACTGTTTCCCCATCTATTTCCCATGAAGTGATGGGACCAGATGCCATAATGTTAGTTTTCTGAATGTTGAGTTTTAAATCAAGTTTTTCACTTTCCTCTTTCACTTTGATCAAGGGGCTCTTTAGTTCTTCTTCACTTTCTGCCATAAGTGTGAATGTCATCTGCATATGTGAGGTTATTGATATTTCTCCCAGCAATGTGGATTCCAGCTTGTATGTCATNCCACTGTTTCCCCATCTATTTCCCATGAAGTGATGGGACCAGATGCCATAATCTTAGTTTTCTGAATGTTGAGTTTTAAATCAACTTTTTCACTTTCCTCTTTCACTTTCCTCAAGAGGCTCTTTAGTTCTTCTTCACTTTCTGCCATAAGTGTGAGTGTCATTTGCATATGTGAGGTTATTGATATTTCTCCCAGCAATGTGGATTCCAGCTTGTACGTCGTCCAGTCCAGCATTTCTCATGATGTACTCTGCATGTAAGTTAAATAATCAAGGTGACAGTATACAGCCTTGAAGTACTCCTTTCCCAATTTGGAACCAGTCTGTTGTTTCATCTCCAGTTCTAACTGTTGCTTCTTGACCTACATACAGATTTCTCAGGCAGGTCAGGTGGTCTGGTATTCTGATCTCTTGAATTTTCCAGTTTTTTGTAATCCACACAGTCAAAGGCTTTGGCATAGTCAGTAAAACNGTTTCATCTCCAGTTCTAACTGTTGCTTCTTGACCTACATACAGATTTCTCAGGCAGGTCAGGTGGTCTGGTATTCTGATCTCTTGAATTTTCCAGTTTTTTGTAATCCACACAGTCAAAGGCTTTGGCATAGTCAATAAAGCAGAATAGATGTTTTTCTGAAACTCTCTTGCTTTTTTGATGATCCAATGGATGTTGGCAATTTGATCTCTGGTTCCTTTGCCTTTTCTAAATCCAACTTGAACACCTGGAATTTCATGATTCACATATTGAAGACTGGCTTGGACAATTTTGAGCATTACTTTGCTAGTGTGTGAGATGCATGCAATTGTGCAGTAGTTTGAGCATTCATTAGCATTGCCTTTCTTTGGGATTGGAAAGAAAACTGACCTTTTCTAGTCCTGTGGCCACTGCTGAGTTTTCCAAATTTTCTGGCATATTGAGTGAAATAGCTCNGAATTTTGAGCATTACTTTGCTAGTGTGGGAGATGCATGCAGTTGTGCAGTAGTTTGAGCATTTGTTAGCATTGCCTTTCTTTGGGATTGGAAAGAAAACTGACCTTTTCTAGTCCTGTGGCCACTGCTGAGTTTTCCAAATTTGCTGGCATATTGAGTGAAATGGCTCAACTAGAATTCCATCACCTCCACTTGCCTTGTTCATACTGATGCTTCTTAAGGTGCACTTGACTTCACATTCCAGGATATCTGGCTCTAGGTGAGTGATCACACCATCATGATTATCTGGGTCATGGAGATCTTTTTTGTATAGTTCTTCTGTGTATTCTTGCCACCTCTAATTAATAATCATTATTCTTAAGAATTTGAATGCCTCTTTGTGAGGTATCTTTAAGTGACATTTTGTGATTGGTTAGATAAGACTCTGAATACTTTGGAGATAAAATTGTTTCATACTCCTTTGTACTCCAGTATCTAATAACACAGTGCCTGACTCACAGTAAGTAGACAAAAAGTATCTATTTTCCAAATAATTTTTTATATAAATATATTTTTCAAGCAAGGAAGAATAATTGAGGCCATTGGACTTTTATCATTTCTATCACTTTATACATTATTTTTATGCTATATAATCTTTATATGATTACTTCAATTCTAAATAAATTTCCTCTTAAAAATATCATAATTTATTGCAGAATAAAAANATAAAATTGTTTCATACTCCTTTGTACTCCAGTATCTAATAACACAGTGCCTGACTCACAGTAAGTAGACAAAAAGCATCTATTTTCCAAATAATTTTTTAATATAAATATATTTTTCAAGGAAGAATAATTGAGGCCATTGGATTTTTATCATTTCCATCACTTTATACATTATTTTTATGCTATATAATCTTTGTATGATTACTTCAATTCTAAATAAATTTCCTCTTAAAAATATCATAATTTATTGCAGAATAAAGAAATTTATTCTTCAAGTAACATACTAACATACCTCAAGTGAACTTCCAGATGTTCAAGCTAGATTTAGAGAAGGCAGAGGAACCAGAGATCAAATTGCCAACATCCGTTAGATCACTGAAAAAGCAGGAGAGTTTCAGAAAAACATCTATTTCTGCTTTACTGACTATGCCAAAGCCTTTGACTGTGTGGATCACAACAGCTGTGGAACATCCTTCAAGAGAAGGGAATACCAGACCACCTGAGCTGCCTCCTGTGAAATCTGTATGCAGGTCAAGAAGCAACAGTTAGAACTGAACATGGAACAACAGACTAGTTCCAAATTGGGAAAGTACATCAAGGCTATATATTGTCACCCTACTTGTTTAACTTATATGTAGCGTACATCATGTGAAATGCTGGGCTGGATGAAGCNCGAATCTCTGCCATATCTAAGTCTGCTTCTGATGCTTGCTTTACATCCTCAGCATGTGTTTTCTTGTTTATAGCATGCTGCTAAGTCACTTCAGTTGTGTCCGACTCTGTGCGACCCCATAGACGGCAGCCTACCAGGCTCTGCTTTCCCTGGGATTCTCCAGGCAAGAACACTGGAGTGGGTTGCCATTTCCTTCTCCAATGTGTGAACGTGGAAAGTAAAAGTGAAGTTGNTCAGTTGTGTCCGACTCTGTGCGACCCCGTTGACGGCAGCCTACCAGGCTCTGCTTTCCCTGGGATTCTCCAGGCGAGAACACTGGAGTGGGTTGCCATTTCCTTCTCCAATGCGTGAACGTGAAAAGTAAAAGTGAAGTCGCTCAGTCGTGTCTGACTGCTTGCGACCCCATAGACTGAAGCCTACCAGGCTCCTCCGTCCATGGGATTTTCCAGGCAAGAGTACCGGAGTGGGTTGCCATTGCCTTCTCCATATTTATAGCATACCTTGTAATATTTTGTGGAAAGGTGGACATGATGAACTGGATAAAATAAACAGGTAAACTGGCCTTTAGTTTGAGGTTTTATGTTTATGTGGCTAGAAGTTAGGGTGTGTTTACTTTTTGGTGTACCTGGAGGTCTCAGAGGCCAAGATCTTCTCTGGTGGTCTTGTTATCTCCACTGTTGTCTTTCGATTTTTCTAGAAATTTCTCAAATGGGGTCTGAGGTTTCTAGTTCTTGGAGCTGTAATTCTCTGCTATCATACAGATGTCTTGTGGTGTCTCTGGACTGTAAACTTAGATGCTTGTCAGCCATCCACACACCTCACACCCTCTTAGGAGACACAGGAATGCTAGAGAAGGCTAGGGTTGGTTAGGTTCTGGTGGAATCCACCAGCAGTTACTGTTCCTGGTATACTGTGATCATCTGTGTTTGCCTCTGTCTCCAGTTTTTGGGGTGACCTCAACTGATGATTTTGAGTATGCATATAGTCAATAGTCAGATGTTTTAGTAGGCTTTTATAAAAGTGTGCCCAGTTTGTATTAAAACACTTCCTTCTCAGGTTTTTCCAAGTGTACCAGCTTGTTGAATGCATAGTATCAGAGTCACACAAATATGTGTATGATTTATTTATTACTGACATTTTTACTACAGTTTTAAGTAGGAAAAGATCCTAGAAAGTTGCACACATTTATTCAATTCTTTGCTGTTTCACAAGCATTAATTAAATCTCTGTTGTCCATGTGAGACCCTGCATGTCTATAAGTGAACACCACAGATAGGTTGTTGACCTTCTTGGGACCTACATTGTGGTGGAGTCTGGCTTTGATGGTTAACCTCTTCTCCTCCATTATGAAGAGCTCCCTCTGGGAAGGGCTGAGGCAAAATTGGCAGAAGGGGTTGTTTTCACTAAATTCTCTTCTGCTCACTTTCTTCCTCCCGGCTATACTATAGGATCCACAGAATTAAAAGAAAACAAACTGATATAGAATATTAAATTATTTAAAAACTGATTAAATTCTTTTCCCTTCCCATCCTTTGTCACAACTTTTGGCAAAACCCCTGTCCTGAGTGAACCCAATTATTCCCCTTCCCCAGGCCTGCAGTCAAGCTGACGAGTTTTGCTGAATAAAACCAAATAGGCTTACATCACAAATGGCTTCCTTATGGATTAATTTAATTAGGAATCATGAGCCTGCATTTTGCTTGGCAACTCAACAGACTTACCTAAACTGGCCATTGCAACAGCTTTTTAAACCATCTTCTGTTTGATTGCTTTGAGATCCACAAATTTCTCTTTTGTGCTTTTCTAGCCACTATTTCAGAGAAGGCAATGGCAACCCACTCAAGTACTCTTGCCTGGAAAATCCCATGGATGGAGGAGCCTGGTGGGCTGCAGTCCATGGGGTCGCTACAAGTCGGACACGACTGAGAGACTTCACTTTCACACATTGGAGAAGGAAATGGCAACCCACTCCAGTGTTCTTGCCTGTAGAATCCCAGGGATGGGGGAGCCTGGTGGGCTGCTGTCTATGGGGTCGCACAGAGTCAGACAGGACTAAAGCGACTTAACAGCAGCAGCAGCCACTATTTCTTAGTTTCCTTTATTGACTTCTCTTTTCTTCCCCCAGTCCATTAAAGAAACTCTTCAGTGCTTTGTCCTTAGTCTTCTTTTTACCCATTGCTTCACTTACTCTACAGCAGCAATTTACAAATTGTACCCTCTACCTTGAACCATCCTGTGAATTCTATACCAACATGCTATGCCATGGCCTACTTGTCATCTCCTTGGGTTATTAAATGGGCTACCCTGGTGGTTCAGACATTAAAGAATCTACCTGTGATGCAGGAGACCAGGTTCAATCCCTAGGTCAGAAAGATCCCTGGGAGAAGGGAATGGCCACCCACTCTAGTTTTCTTGCAGGGAGAATTCCATGGACAGAGGAGCTTGGTGGGCTACGGTCCATGGGATCACAGAGAGACACACACAACTGAGTGACTAACACTTTCCTTTTGCTAATTAAACACTGATATCTGAAGTAGAATTCATTATTCTCCTCTACTCCACCCACTCTTTCTGCTTCTCATTGTCAGCTCACTCATTCAGTATGTAGTGGTGGAATCTATGCAACTGCTCATACCAGAAATCTGGATTATCTTAATAGTTTTTTTTAAAAAATTACCTCTAGTATACCAGAGAAGGAAATGGCAACCCACTGCAGTGTTCTTGCGTTGAGAATCCCAGGGACAGGGGAGCCTGGTGGGCTGCCGTCTATGGGGTCACACAGAGTTGGACACGACTGAAGCGACTTAGCAGCAGCAGTATACTAGCATCTTCAGGGTATGGCACATAAACATCTCTGAGGGGAAGATCACTTTAGTGTTCTCCCCAGGAGACTCTGGAGGTACAAAGAGACCAGATCGGTTGCATATGACCAGCAGAGGGGCTGGTCTTTGGTTCATTTGTTTATGGCAGATGCAGTTAGAAATCACGTGCACCTGTGAACATGTCCCACAGGGGAAAGAGCCACCTGAGAACCTGAAAACATGGGACACACTAGACGGCCCATGATATTGAATCATAACCCTAAAGCCTTGCCTTTTTATCAAAAAGGGTTAGAAACAACTCAAGGTGGGGATAGAAGCCGAGCTGGAAAGTGAGAGGCTGACCGAAGCAATTGTGCAGTTGAATATATGTGGAAAAGGAGAGAAATTAAGAAGATCCTGTTTATTATCCTTTATATTATCTGCTAACAGTCTCCAACATCAGATGATTTTACCTAAGTATGTTAAGATCTTTCACACCTGTTCTTGCTGTTGCTTACACTCTAGTTGAAACCAGCAACATCCCTACATGTCTTCTGCAGTAATCTATTTCTCACCAGTATTTTCATTTATTTTTAAAGTTTGATGAAGGAGTCTGTTTATTCACCTGGGGTGTTGCAATGAATCCATGTCTCCTGGATGCTTACATTGGATGCAGGAAGTCTTACATGGAATTTGGTCACAGTTGTCAGGGAATGTTTAACAGGAGGATTCCTACATGCTGTTTCTCATAAATCCTCTGTTCCTTATCAATTTCTGTTGTCAGAAATGAGTGGAATGGCAAGCTGCTCCCAGGACTGAGGTCACAGGATGAGACAAGCTTGACTCTCCTTCAGTAAACATTCTCCTTATGACAAAACTGCTTAGCCTCAATCTTCTTTCTTGAGATAAGGATTGTTTCCTGACCTTGTGACCGTTATTAATCCTTGTTCCCTTGGTAACGGTTGCTGTATGTTTGGTTTTCTGATCTTTATCATTATCGAAAGAAATTTCTTGTACAACAGCCTATATATACTCACAGAAAGATCATTAAAGCACCTTTGCTCCCTCAGAGCTTGGGTCCCCGTGTCCTTCTCTCTCTCTCTCTCTCTCTCTC
>SJYW01026952.1:367080-386488 GCA_006410735.1 Raphicerus campestris
CATTGGAGAAGGAAATGGCAACCCACTCCAGTGTTCTTGCCTGTAGAATCCCAGGGATGGGGGAGCCTGGTGGGCTGCTGTCTATGGGGTCGCACAGAGTCAGACAGGACTAAAGCGACTTAACAGCAGCAGCAGCCACTATTTCTTAGTTTCCTTTATTGACTTCTCTTTTCTTCCCCCAGTCCATTAAAGAAACTCTTCAGTGCTTTGTCCTTAGTCTTCTTTTTACCCATTGCTTCACTTACTCTACAGCAGCAATTTACAAATTGTACCCTCTACCTTGAACCATCCTGTGAATTCTATACCAACATGCTATGCCATGGCCTACTTGTCATCTCCTTGGGTTATTAAATGGGCTACCCTGGTGGTTCAGACATTAAAGAATCTACCTGTGATGCAGGAGACCAGGTTCAATCCCTAGGTCAGAAAGATCCCTGGGAGAAGGGAATGGCCACCCACTCTAGTTTTCTTGCAGGGAGAATTCCATGGACAGAGGAGCTTGGTGGGCTACGGTCCATGGGATCACAGAGAGGCACACACAACTGAGTGACTAACACTTTCCTTTTGCTAATTAAACACTGATATCTGAAGTAGAATTCATTATTCTCCTCTACTCCACCCACTCTTTCTGCTTCTCATTGTCAGCTCACTCATTCAGTATGTAGTGGTGGAATCTATGCAACTGCTCATACCAGAAATCTGGATTATCTTAATAGTTTTTTTTAAAAAATTACCTCTAGTATACCAGAGAAGGAAATGGCAACCCACTGCAGTGTTCTTGCGTTGAGAATCCCAGGGACAGGGGAGCCTGGTGGGCTGCCGTCTATGGGGTCACACAGAGTTGGACACGACTGAAGCGACTTAGCAGCAGCAGTATACTAGCATCTTCAGGGTATGGCACATAAACATCTCTGAGGGGAAGATCACTTTAGTGTTCTCCCCAGGAGACTCTGGAGGTACAAAGAGACCAGATCGGTTGCATATGACCAGCAGAGGGGCTGGTCTTTGGTTCATTTGTTTATGGCAGATGCAGTTAGAAATCACGTGCACCTGTGAACATGTCCCACAGGGGAAAGAGCCACCTGAGAACCTGAAAACATGGGACACACTAGACGGCCCATGATATTGAATCATAACCCTAAAGCCTTGCCTTTTTATCAAAAAGGGTTAGAAACAACTCAAGGTGGGGATAGAAGCCGAGCTGGAAAGTGAGAGGCTGACCGAAGCAATTGTGCAGTTGAATATATGTGGAAAAGGAGAGAAATTAAGAAGATCCTGTTTATTATCCTCTATATTATCTGCTAACAGTCTCCAACATCAGATGATTTTACCTAAGTATGTTAAGATCTTTCACACCTGTTCTTGCTGTTGCTTACACTCTAGTTGAAACCAGCAACATCCCTACATGTCTTCTGCAGTAATCTATTTCTCACCAGTATTTTCATTTATTTTAAAAGTTTGATGAAGGAGTCTGTTTATTCACCTGGGGTGTTACAATGAATCCATGTCTCCTGGATGCTTACATTGGATGCAGGAAGTCTTACATGGAATTTGGTCACGGTTGTCAGGGAATGTTTAACAGGAGGATTCCTACATGCTGTTTCTCATAAATCCTCTGTTCCTTATCAATTTCTGTTGTCAGAAATGAGTGGAATGGCAAGCTGCTCCCAGGACTGAGGTCACAGGATGAGACAAGCTTGACTCTCCTTCAGTAAACATTCTCCTTATGACAAAACTGCTTAGCCTCAATCTTCTTTCTTGAGATAAGGATTGTTTCCTGACCTTGTGACCGTTATTAATCCTTGTTCCCTTGGTAACGGTTGCTGTATGTTTGGTTTTCTGATCTTTATCATTATCGAAAGAAATTTCTTGTACAACAGCCTATATATACTCACAGAAAGATCATTAAAGCACCTTTGCTCCCTCAGAGCTTGGGTCCCTGTGTCCTTCTCTTTCTCTCTCTCTCTCTCTCTCTCTCTCTCTCCCNCCGTGTGGACACCAAATCTTCCTTGTTGAGATACACGTGCTGCTTATTTTGAGGCATTTAACAGCAATGAAAGCACTGGAGACTGCATCTCTCCCTCTCTCTCTCTCTCTCTCCCTCTCTCCCTCTCCCTCCCTCTCTCTCCCTCTCTCCCTCCCCCTCCTTCCAGCTCTCTCTTCACTTTCTTATTGTTGACTCCGGACCAGCAGGTTCCGGTCCATTAAAGGACCCCAACAATGGTGAAATCTATAAACCAAGTGTAGGACTTTCAGAAAGTATTACGTTTTAATCCAGTGCACACAAGACCTAGAATTACTTCAGGCTATAATTTATAAGGGATATTATATAATAACATTTTGAACCATGAAAGCACCTTTTGGACAAGATAAAGAATATATTTGGCCCTTGACTTGTAAGGAGAGTAAATGTTATTTCTTGGTTATGAACATTTTGCCTTTTCCTTAATTTTTTGCAATGATTTCTTAATGTGTCTTCTCCCCTCAACACTGTTCTCCTCCAGTCCAGGTTTTGACAGTCACAGTGCTCAGAGAAAAAGTAACCTGAATCTTGTGACTTCCCTGAATGAAACTCTGGAGCATTTTCACTTTGATTGTGGAATATAGACAAAATTCTTTATGGCATATGAATGCTGCATGAATTGGCTCTGTCTTCTTCCCCAGCCCCAAGTTAAGCAACTCATTTCCTGGTTGGCAAGCTTTGGAGCCTCTGCTCCACTCTGAGGCTTTTGCACCTGCAGTTAGCCTGCTGAACTCTTATAAACCCTTCAATACATTTAGGAAATCTAACCCTAACTTTCCTTACCTCAAAATACCCTTCTTCCTCTCACTCCTCCCACATTAGATTAAGTCAATTTTTCTATGCCCATGTTCCTTTATTCTTTGAAAGTATATGCTTCATAGAGGAACTCCATACACTGTCCAATGCATGTTACCTCTTGACTGTGATCCTCCCGAGGGCAGAGGCAGCATCTGTTACCACTGCATGTCTAATGCCAAGTCCACAAGAAAACACAGTGAAAGCTTAAGGAAACGATACTGTTAGCAAATTCCAAGAGCACTGCTTGCAATTCTTAAGCAGAACAAAAGATTCTTTTGTTTTTAAATAAACCTTTTTTTTTTCACGTTTATTTTTTTAAAAATAGACCTTTTTTAAAAATAATAAAGGTAAAATTGCATATTATATAATTCACCATTTTTAAGTACACATTTCAATGGTATTGAATGCACTAATAATATTGGGCAAACATCACTCCTCTTAAGTTTCAGGGTTTTTTTGTCCTTCAGGAAGAATACACCATACCTATTAAGTACTTCCCATTCTCTCTTGGTCCCATCCGCTAGCAATCATTATCCTAGTATCTGTCTTTCTAAATTTGCCTATTTTGGATATTTCAAATAAGAAGAATCATGCAGTGTGTGTGTGTGTTATTGTGTCTGGCCTTAAATTTTTTTTTTTTACTTAGCATGATGGTCATCCAAGTTGTATATATTAGTACTCCATTTCTTTTTATGGCTGAATAATCCATTTTGTACATATACCATGATTTGTTTAGCCATCAGATTTAAGGGTGGAAATATCTCCTTCATCAATCTGAAGTAGTTACACATCTTTAGAAAATTTAGTTCTCAGCAGTCCAAAGGGCTTCCCTGGTAGTTCAAATAATAAAGAATCTGCCGGCAATGTGGGAGGCCTGGGTTCAGTTCCTGGGTTGGGAAGATCCTCTGGACAAGGACATGGCAACCCACTCCAGTATTCTTTCCTGGAGAACCCCCATGGACAGAGGAGCCTGGCAGGCTACAGTCCACCAGGTTGCAAAGAGTCAGACACTACTGATTGACTAAGCACAGACAGCCTAAAAAATTTTACCTGTTTATTGGAAAACAGTAGATGAATATTTGAATCTTATATTCCATTGGTGTTTCTTGCAGAAATACTGTGTTCAAAGATCCATTTTAAATTGATTTGATGGATGTTGCAATGCCATAATGTTCTAGAACAGGCATTGGCATACCATGGCTTAAAGGCCAAATCTGGCTCACATCTGTCTTTCTAAAGTTTTATTGAAACACAGCTATATCCATCATACTACAGCAGTAGAACTGAGTAGCTATGACTGACTGCTTGGCCAGAAACACCTGCAATATCTCCTATCTGAGTCTTAGCAAAAAAGTTAGTAGACAATCTGCTCTTGAATCATGAAATCCATATAGAATTACTTTCTGGCAGGATCTCATTGGCTTGGACATCACCAAAGGAAAAGCTCAACTTATTTGAGCTTTAAAATTTTTCCTCACCAGACCCTGGAATAGGGACTAGATTTTGTTTTTCCTATTGATGGGAATTTTGTTAATTATAAAAGGAAAGTGAAAGTTACTCAGTCATGTTCAACTCTTTGTGACCCCATGGATTATAGAGTTCATGGAATTCTCCAGGGCAGAAAACAGGAGTGGGTATCCTTTCCCTTCTCCAGGGGATCTTTCCAATCCAGGGATCGAACCCAGGTCTACTGCATTGCAGGTGGATTCTTTACCAGCTAGGCCGCAAGGGTAGCTCAAGAATACTAGAGTGGGTAGCCTATACCTTCTCCAGTGGATCTTCCCAACCCAGGAATAAAACTGGGGTCTCTTGCATTGCAGGCGGATCAGGAATAGAATTTTAATCTGATGAGACCATCAGACCACATCCAAGATGTGGTAAGATAGCACAGTCCCTTTTAGGATGTGTTGAAAGCATGGAAAACCATAATTAGGGAGAATTTGGTCAGAATAATTTCTCAACTGAAGTTTTGAAAGAAAAAANCTCCCTCTCTCCCTCCCCCTCCTTCCAGCTCTCTCTTCACTTTCTTATTGTTGACTCCGGACCAGCAGGTTCCGGTCCATTAAAGGACCCCAACAATGGTGAAATCTATAAACCAAGTGTAGGACTTTCAGAAAGTATTACGTTTTAATCCAGTGCACACAAGACCTAGAATTACTTCAGGCTATAATTTATAAGGGATATTATATAATAACATTTTGAACCATGAAAGCACCTTTTGGACAAGATAAAGAATATATTTGGCCCTTGACTTGTAAGGAGAGTAAATGTTATTTCTTGGTTATGAACATTTTGCCTTTTCCTTAATTTTTTGCAATGATTTCTTAATGTGTCTTCTCCCCTCAACACTGTTCTCCTCCAGTCCAGGTTTTGACAGTCACAGTGCTCAGAGAAAAAGTAACCTGGATCTTGTGACTTCCCTGAATGAAACTCTGGAGCATTTTCACTTTGATTGTGGAATATAGACAAAATTCTTTATGGCATATGAATGCTGCATGAATTGGCTTCTGTCTTCTTCCCCAGCCCCAAGTTAAGCAACTCATTTCCTGGTTGGCAAGCTTTGGAGCCTCTGGACTTACTGCTCCACTCTGAGGCTTTTGCACCTGCAGTTAGCCTGCTGAACTCTTATAAACCCTTCAATACATTTAGGAAATCTAACCCTAACTTTCCTTACCTCAAAATACCCTTCTTCCTCTCACTCCTCCCACATTAGATTAAGTCAATTTTTCTATGCCCATGTTCCTTTATTCTTTGAAAGTATATGCTTCATAGAGGAACTCCATACACTGTCCAATGCATGTTACCTCTTGACTGTGATCCTCCCGAGGGCAGAGGCAGCATCTGTTACCACTGCATGTCTAATGCCAAGTCCACAAGAAAACACAGTGAAAGCTTAAGGAAACGATACTGTTAGCAAATTCCAAGAGCACTGCTTGCAATTCTTAAGCAGAACAAAAGATTCTTTTGTTTTTAAATAAACCTTTTTTTTCACGTTTATTTTTTTAAAAATAGACCTTTTTTTAAAAATAATAAAGGTAAAATTGCATATTATATAATTCACCATTTTTAAGTACACATTTCAATGGTATTGAATGCACTAATAATATTGGGCAAACATCACTCCTCTTAAGTTTCAGGGTTTTTTTGTCCTTCAGGAAGAATACACCATACCTATTAAGTACTTCCCATTCTCTCTTGGTCCCATCCGCTAGCAATCATTATCCTAGTATCTGTCTTTCTAAATTTGCCTATTTTGGATATTTCAAATAAGAAGAATCATGCAGTGTGTGTGTGTGTTATTGTGTCTGGCCTTAATTTTTTTTTTTTACTTAGCATGATGGTCATCCAAGTTGTATATATTAGTACTCCATTTCTTTTTATGGCTGAATAATCCATTTTGTACATATACCATGATTTGTTTAGCCATCAGATTTAAGGGTGGAAATATCTCCTTCATCAATCTGAAGTAGTTACACATCTTTAGAAAATTTAGTTCTCAGCAGCCCAAAGGGCTTCCCTGGTAGTTCAAATAATAAAGAATCTGCCGGCAATGTGGGAGGCCTGGGTTCAGTTCCTGGGTTGGGAAGATCCTCTGGACAAGGACATGGCAACCCACTCCAGTATTCTTTCCTGGAGAACCCCCATGGACAGAGGAGCCTGGCAGGCTACAGTCCACCAGGTTGCAAAGAGTCAGACACTACTGATTGACTAAGCACAGACAGCCTAAAAAATTTTACCTGTTTATTGGAAAACAGTAGATGAATATTTGAATCTTATATTCCATTGGTGTTTCTTGCAGAAATACTGTGTTCAAAGATCCATTTTAAATTGATTTGATGAATGTTGCAATGCCATAATGTTCTAGAACAGGCATTGGCATACCATGGCTTAAAGGCCAAATCTGGCTCATATCTGTCTTTCTAAAGTTTTATTGAAACACAGCTATATCCATCATACTACAGCAGTAGAACTGAGTAGCTATGACTGACTGCTTGGCCAGAAACACCTGCAATATCTCCTATCTGAGTCTTAGCAAAAAAGTTAGTAGACAATCTGCTCTTGAATCATGAAATCCATATAGAATTACTTTCTGGCAGGATCTCATTGGCTTGGACATCACCAAAGGAAAAGCTCAACTTATTTGAGCTTTAAAATTTTTCCTCACCAGACCCTGGAATAGGGACTAGATTTTGTTTTTCCTATTGATGGGAATTTTGTTAATTATAAAAGGAAAGTGAAAGTTACTCAGTCATGTTCAACTCTTTGTGACCCCATGGATTATAGAGTTCATGGAATTCTCCAGGGCAGAAAACAGGAGTGGGTATCCTTTCCCTTCTCCAGGGGATCTTTCCAATCCAGGGATCGAACCCAGGTCTACTGCATTGCAGGTGGATTCTTTACCAGCTAGGCCGCAAGGGTAGCTCAAGAATACTAGAGTGGGTAGCCTATACCTTCTCCAGTGGATCTTCCCAACCCAGGAATAAAACTGGGGTCTCTTGCATTGCAGGCGGATCAGAAATAGAATTTTAATCTGATGAGACCATCAGACCACATCCAAGATGTGGTAAGATAGCACAGTCCCTTTTAGGATGTGTTGAAAGCATGGAAAACCATAATTAGGGAGAATTTGGTCAGAATAATTTCTCAACTGAAGTTTTGAAAGAAAAAAAATGCTGTGCTATAGGTATATAAAGTTATGAACATGATTTTTAATTTAGAAAGAAGATGGTTCTTACAATAAAAGCACTTTGGGATTTGGTCATATATCACTATTTTTGAATGAAATCTTCAATTACTGGAGGCTTTCCTAGCTCATCTCTTGCTCCTGTTAATTCCAGAAGGGAAAGATTCTAAAGCCAAAGGCCTACATCTCCACTCCCCCATTTTTGTTCAATTATTTTTTAACACATTGTCTAAATGTCATCCATATAGAGAAAAGAAGCAAATAGTTATTTTTTTCTTGAACTTGAGTAGAATTGTTTTATTATTGTCTTTTCAATATTTCATTCCTGGAGGTGTCTGGCATGGTATTTTTTGAAGATTTTTCCTTGAGAACAGAAATATTAAGGTTCTAGAACAATTGAATTTGTGTTCTAGCTAAATTTTGTCTGTAAGATAAGTTTCCAGAATCTTTAACTCCATAAACTCAAACTTATAAAGNCTGCTGTGATTTATGTCAGAGAGTGTTTTGCCTATGTTTTCCTCTAGGAGTTTTATAGTTTCTGGTCTTATGTTTAGATATTTAGTCCATTTTGAGTTTATTTTTGTGTATGGTGTTAGAAATCAAAGATGACACAAATATATGGAGAAACATACCATGTTCATGGATCAGAAGAATCAATATAGTGAAAAATGAGTATACTACCCAAAGCAATCTATAGATTCAATGCAATCCCTATCAAGTTACCCATGGTATTTTTCAGAGAACTAGAACAAATAATCTCACAATTTTTATGGAAATACAAAAAACCTCAAATTGCCAAAGCAATCTTGAGAAAGAAGAATGGAAGTGGAGGAATCAAACTGCCTGACTTCAGACTATACTACAAAGCTACAGTCATCAAGACAGTGTGGTACTGGCACAAAGACAGAAATATAGATCTGGAACAAATATGGAACAAAATAGAAAGCCCAGAGATAAATCTACTCACCTATGGACACCTTATCTTTGACAAAGGAGCCAAGAATATACAATGGAGAAAGGACAATCTCTTTAACAAGTGGTCCTGGGAAAACTGGTCAACCATTTGTAAAAGAACGAAACTGACTTTTTTTTTTTTTTTAAAACCATTGATTCAGATATCTGTTGGGCAGGGATGAAGGCAAGGATTAAGAGATACTCTCTAAAATTAAACAGGAAGAAGCAATCTTCTCTGAGCTGTTTATGGCTCTATTGAAGTGAAAAAAATTGTGCAGACTTTCAGAATGAATTCTTCCTTTTAGGTACCTCAATAATAATTAGCACCCGTGTTGTAGGATGAATGTTATTTAGTACATGTTGAGACAAATTCAACTGGAAGGTCTATATGGTAGAAAAATGTGAAATATGATACTAATTTATTTATGGCCATACCGCGCAGCTTGTGGAATCTCAGTTCCCCAATCAGGGAATGAATCATGGTCCTTGGCAGTGAAAGCATCAAGTCCTAACCACTGGACCATTGAAAGAGTCCCCCAAACTCCTTTTGTTTTTATGCTGTGCTAGTGCAGCATGTGAAATCTTAGTTCCCTGACCAAGGATTGAACCCATGCCCCTGCCATGGAAGTGCAGAGTCCTAACCACTAGACTGCCAGGTAATTCCCCTTAATGTGATATTTAAATGGTGGATTGAACTGAAATCAAAATAGAATTAGGACCAGAAAACCAGGGGAATCCCCAGTTGTGGTTGTGTGATCACAGATCAGTCACAGACCTCTTCTGGCTCGGTTACTTTTCTAAAACAATTTCCACTTTATTTCTTCATGGTGATTTACTGTTTTCCTAATTTAACTTAAGAGCTCTGTGCTCAAGTTGAGAGATCTACTTTTTACAACTTGACACATTATTTGTCTGATTGGATGTTATTTTTCCTCCTAAGATGCCTCCTTTATAATGTATACAAAATAAAACGTATGTTATTTAGTTTTATTTTCTAATTTTGTGTCTGGTCCATTGCTGCCATGGGAATCAAGACTTCCTTTTTTATAATCTAAGCTGGGCAAGAAACCCTTGATTCTGGAGGAATCCTATATGCTCTTCATGAGATCTTTATCCTTGAGGCAAATATGCTATGTCAGTAATTGTGTGAGATCTGGGTAAGTTTGCAAAATTTCCCAGATGGTGATTTTATCTGATTCTATTATATCATTTTTTTTCCTATCATTGTGTGTAGTGGCTGTTGTACTNCCAATAATAATTAGCACCAGTGTTGTAGGATGAATGTTATTTAGTACACGTTGAGACAAATTCAACTGGAAGGTCCATATGGTAGAAAAATGTGAAATATGATACTAATTTATTTATGGCCATACCACACAGCTTGTGGAATCTCAGTTCCCCAATCAGGGAATGAAACATGGTCCTTGGCAGTGAAAGCATCAAGTCCTAACCACTGGACCATTGAAAGAGTCCCCCAAACTCCTTTTGTTTTTATGCTGTGCTAGTGCAGCATGTGAAATCTTAGTTCCCTGACCAAGGATTGAACCCATGCCCCTGCCATGGAAGTGCAGAGTCCTAACCACTAGACTGCCAGGTAATTCCCCTTAATGTGATATTTAAATGGTGGATTGAACTGAAATCAAAATGAATTAGGACCAGAAAACCAGGGGAATCCCCAGTTGTGGTTGTGTGATCACAGATCAGTCACAGACCTCTTCTGGCTCGGTTACTTTTCTAAAACAATTTCCACTTTATTTCTTCATGGTGATTTACTATATTCCTAATTTAACTTAAGAGCTCTGTGCTCAAGTTGAGAGATCTACTTTTTACAACTTGACACATTATTTGTCTGATTGGATGTTATTTTTCCTCCTAAGATGCCTCCTTTATAATGTATACAAAATAAAACGTATGTTATTTAGTTTTATTTTCTAATTTTGTGTCTGGTCCATTGCTGCCATGGGAATCAAGACTTCCTTTTTTATAATATAAGCTGGGCAAGAAACCCTTGATTCTGGAGGAATCCTATATGCTCTTCATGAGATCTTTATCCTTGAGGCAAATATGCTATGTCAGTAATTGTGTGAGATCTGGGTAAGTTTGCAAAATTTCCCAGATGGTGATTTTATCTGATTCTATTATATCATTTTTTTTCCTATCATTGTGTGTAGTGGCTGTTGTACTGGAATTTGTGTGTCAAATGCCCACACCTTAAATCCAAGTGCATTTAGACTTCTTCCCTACTTCCACAAATACCTATGGAACACCTAATTTGTGTCAGGCTACATACTTACATATGGTGTTGAGCGTTATAGGAATTCATGCTTTCAAGAACTAATTATCTAATGAGAAAGATACACATTAGCCAAAGTCATGTAAATCAACAAACAGTTGTTCAGTCATGAAGCTGTGTCCAACTATTTGCAACTGCACAGACTGCAGCACTCCAGGCTTCCCTGTCCTTCACCATCTCCCAGAATTTGTTCATACTCACATCCATTGAGTTGGTGATGCCACCCAAATATCTCATCCTGTCACCCCCTTCTCCTCCTGCTCTCAGTCTTTCCCAGCATTAGGATCTTTCTAATGAGTCAGCTGTTCACTGTTTCCAACATATTGGAACTTAAGTATCAGTAATTCCAATGAATATTCAGGGTTGATTTCCTTTAGGACTGACTGGTTTGATCTCCTTGTTGTCCAAGGGACTCTCAAGAGTCTTNCCCCCCTTCTCCTGCTCTCAGTCTTTCCTAGCATTAGGATCTTTCTAATGAGTCAGCTGTTCACTGTTTCCAACATATTGGAACTTAAGTATCAGTAATTCCAATGAATATTCAGGGTTGATTTCCTTTAGGACTGACTGGTTTGATCTCCTTGTTGTCCAAGGGACTCTCAAGAGTCTTCTCCAGTACCAGAGTTCAAAAGCATCAATTCTCTAGTGTTCAGCCTTCTTTATGGTCTAACTCTCACATCCATACATGACTCCTGGAAAAACCATAGCTTTGACTATATGAACCTTTGTCAGCAAAGTGATGTCTCTGCTTTGTAGTATACTGTCTATATTTGTCATAGGTTTTCTTCCAAGGAGTAAGTGTCTTTTAATTTTGTGGCTGCACAGTCAGGCTATAATTGAAGAAAAACTGCCAAATGCATAGAAGGTAAATTGCAGATAAATTTTCCTTCATTATCTACACAGTGGTCACCTTTTGATACTAAGACCAGGTTCCTGTGGTTTTGAGTATTCACACAGACTATTTGGTCTATTATCCTGAAGAACCTAGCTTAAAATCATTGCCATCGAGAACATACATACATCTAGAACATGTAAATCCCTCAAGTATATTTCACATTATCTATTTGCAATTTTAAAAGGAATCTCCACACTGTTTTCCATAGTGGCTGTACTAGTTTGCATTCCCACCAACAGTGTAAGAGGGTTCCCTTTTCTCCACATCCTTTCCAGCATTTATTGCTTGTAGACTTTTGGATCGCAGCCATTCTGACTGGTGTGAAATAGTACCTCATTGTGGTCTTGATTTGCATTTCTCTGATAATGAGTGATGTTGAGCATCTTTTCATGTGTTTGGCATTGAAACATGTATACTATCATATAAGAAACTAAGCGCCAGTCTATGTTCAATACAGGATACAGGATGCTGGGGGCTGGTGCACAGGATGATCCAGAGAGATGATATGGGGTGGGAGGTGGGAAGGAGCTTCGGCATTGGGAGATCATGTACACCTGTGGCTGCTTCATGTCAATGTATGGCAAAACCAATACAGTATTGTAACATAGAATAAAGTAAAAAAAAAAAAAATCTCAAAAAAATTTTCACATTATTCTTATCCTCCTCCTTAGCATCTATCTAAATAGAATTAGTCATTTACTAGTATCAGTGCTTATAACTATGTCTCATTCTCCCACTGGCCTGTACTGTGACCATCTGGTCCATGCATAGCCCTAGTGCCTAGAAAGAAAACATGATAGTTAATAGATAAATGTTTTTGTTAAAGCATATTGACTATGGTGACTGTTGCCCTTTTCCTAAAATATAAAATGAAGCATTTCATGTATCATTGTGGTTGCTGTTCAGTATCCATTCTATCCTTCTCCTTTCATACAATAGTCAGGGGTGTGTAAGGTGATCCCTTGAGTGTGGACCCCAACTTCAAGGAGGGGATGCCATCTAATCTCTGCCACTGGGTAGTTTGATCACTCATTGAAGTGATAGGTTCAGAACAGGAAAGCTTCAGCTGTTTTTTTTTTTTTTTTTAAATTGGAGTATAGTTGATTTACAATGTGTTGTTAGTTTCAGGTGTACAGCACAGTGATTCAGTTTTACAGACACACATATAAATTTTTTTCCGATTCTTTTGCCTGATAGGTTATTATAAAATATTGAGTATAGTTCCCTGTGCTATACAGTAGATTCTTACTGCTTATCTATTTTATATATAGCAGTGAATATATGTTAATGCCATCCTCCTAATTTATCCTTCCCCTTCCCTTTTTCCTTTGGTAAGCATAAGTTTGTTTTCTTTGTTTGTGGGTCTACTTTTGTTTTGTAAATAAGTTGTATCTTCTTTTCCCCTTCAGATTTCATATACAAGAGATATTGTATGTTTGTCTTTGGCTTACTTTGCTTAGTATGATATTCTCTAGGTATATCCATGTTGCTACAAATGCCATTATTTTATTTTTTTATGGTTGAGTAAACTCCATTGTATTTATATATACCACATCTTTTCCATTCATCTGTTGATGGATATTTAAGTTGCTTCTGTGTCTTGGCTATTGTGAATAGAAGCTTATTAGGCCATGACACTCTTTTGGCTAGGCATAGGGGTAAGTTTACAATCTAATCTGAAACTAGAAGCTTCAATACAGATGTGTTAGACACTTGAAGGACAGAATCTTCTTCCTTCTGTCTATTCTAGGATACAGGTGTAGGGCCAAGGAGAATACAGGCAGAATTAAGTAACTTGCCTTCAGTCTTCAGTTACATAGCCAGAACATGGCAGAACCAAGATTAGCAGCCAGGTCTTTATAAATGGACATTCAAGCTGTTTATAATTTTCTCACAAGTATTTTTAAGAAGAGGCCTTTGAGTATGAAACTTTTTATGTATGAGATTATTAGGATTTTTCTTACAGGTGAATTTAGTGGCTCACAGGATAAGAAAACATTTTAAAATGTCTGTTGGCAGTGAGTATCAAATTATTTTTCAAAAGGGCTATATAAATTTGTTCCACTCAGCAATCTATAAGGTTACTTGCTCCATTAATTTTGGCTGTTCATTGGCTCCTGGGCTTGCTTGAAGTCCCCCTAGTCTATATAGCTTCTTATTCTGCCTCTTTAATATGCCTGTAAATGCAATGACTATGAAAAACAGTGAAGAGGCTTCTATTTTTCTTCTATGGTGCTAACTTAGAATTATTTATGAGGTACTAAATACACTTGACATAAAAGTAAGGCTTTTGTTAAAAACATAATTAGGTGGCTATAGAGTCACCTGTAAATCATATTTGGAAAGGAATTGTGAAAGAGACTTTGCTTACCCATCAAAACATAATTAACCCACTGATTTATCAAATTGGTATCTTCTACCCCATGTGATTGGTAATTCCAATTAGAGTCCAAAATAGCAGAGGGGTAAGACATTATTAAAAAGTTAAACTAATTTATCTTGTTGGATAATGCTGCTTAAATAGGAAAGAAGAGAATAGAGAGAACTTCTCCAGAAGGGATAAGATTTAATTGTATTTGACTGTAGATTCTCAGCCATTAACCTTGAAACTCTGGGGAGCCAGGTGAGGAGGTGGAACCCCCAGGGTTCAGGCCCAAGTATGGACTATGTAGAGGGTCAGGACTTGGGTCAGAGGACAGCAACCTTCTGAGTAGAATGTCCCAAACCCATGTGACACTGTTACTTTGAAAAAAACTATCTGAAGGATCTGATCTTTAGATTTTAAATCTAAATTTCATTTTGCTCATTTTATTAAATTATCCTTTATTCTTTCTTCCTCTTGGTAATGCACGCTATTTATTTTCATCTAGTAGGCTTCAATTAGTAGACTTTGAAGATCTTTATGGTCCTATTCCAGTCTTTCATTAGTTAACATCCCTAATCTGTTGCTATTAATTACTCAATGTCTTTCCTTGAGCATTTTCAATTTTGTCTTTTACATTTATTTGTATTTATTGTGTATGAAGCAGTTTCAGATGTGGGTGTTAGTTTAGGCAATGTATCCTGCATCAGAAATGTATCCTATGGATATAAANTAGGTGGCTATAGAGTCACCTGTAAATCATATTTGGAAAGGAATTGTGAAAGAGACTTTGCTTACCCATCAAACATAATTAACCCACTGATTTATCAAATTGGTATCTTCTACCCCATGTGATTGGTAATTCCAATTAGAGTCCAAAATAGCAGAGGGGTAAGACATTATTAAAAAGTTAAATTAATTTATCTTGTTGGATAATGCTGCTTAAATAGGAAAGAAGAGAATAGAGAGAACTTCTCCAGAAGGGATAAGATTTAATTGTATTTGACTGTAGATTCTCAGCCATTAACCTTGAAACTCTGGGGAGCCAGGTGAGGAGGTGGAACCCCCAGGGTTCAGGCCCAAGTATGGACTATGTAGAGGGTCAGGACTTGGGTCAGAGGACAGCAACCTTCTGAGTAGAATGTCCCAAACCCATGTGACACTGTTACTTTGAAAAAAACTATCTGAAGGATCTGATCTTTAGATTTTAAATCTAAATTTCATTTTGCTCATTTTATTAAATTATCCTTTATTCTTTCTTCCTCTTGGTAATGCACGCTATTTATTTTCATCTAGTAGGCTTCAATTAGTAGACTTTGAAGATCTTTATGGTCCTATTCCAGTCTTTCATTAGTTAACATCCCTAATCTGTTGCTATTAATTACTCAATGTCTTTCCTTGAGCATTTTCAATTTTGTCTTTTACATTTATTTGTATTTATTGTGTATGAAGCAGTTTCAGATGTGGGTGTTAGTTTAGGCAATGTATCCTGCATCAGAAATGTATCCTATGGATATAAATTTTTATTTATTTGGCTGCACCAAGTGGCATGAAGGATCTTAGTTTACTGACCAGGGATCGAACCAGTGCCCCCTGCAGTGGAAGCATGAAGTCTTAATCACTGGACCACAAGGGAAGTACCTGGGTGTGTTTTAAAGTAAAATCTATTTGTATGGAATGGTTTGTTGCAGAAGTATTCATAATAAAGAATTTTCAAAAAGATTAAACAAGGGATAAGGGGAAATGGTTACAGAAACTATTAAATCAACTGATGGAATATTTGAAGAAATTCTAGTTACTTGGCAACATGAACGGAGAAGGCAATGGCACCCCACTCCAGCACTCTTGCCTGGAAAACCCCATGGATGGAGGAGCCTGGTGNTGAAAAAAACAAGAGAACTCCAGAGAAACATCTACTTCTGCTTTATTGACTATGCCAAAGTGTTTGACTGTGGATCACAACAACTGTAGAAAATTCTTCAAAATATGGAAATACTAGGCCACCTGACCTGCCTCTTGAGAAATTAGTATGCAGGTCAAGAAACAACAAACTGGATATGGAAACAAACTGGATTTGGACTGGTTCCAAATCGGGAAAGGAGTACGTAAAGGCTGTATATTGTCACCCTGCTTATTTAACTTATATGCAGAATACGTCATGAGAAATGCTGGACTGGATGAATGACAAGCTGGAATCAAGACTGTTGGGAGAAATATCAATAAACTCACATATATAGATGATACCACCTTTATGAAGGTGAGCTAAAGAGTCTCTTGTGAAAGTGAACGAGAAGAGTGAAAAAGTTGGCTTAAAGCTCAACATTCAGAAAACTAAGATCATGGCATCTGGTCCCATCACTTCATGGCAAATAGATGGGGAAATAATTGAAACAGTGACAGACTTTATTTTGTGGGCTCCAAAATCACTGCAGATGGTGACTGCAGCCATGAAATTAAAAGACCCTTGATTCTTGGGAGAAAAACTATGACCAACCTAGACAGCATATTAAAAAGCAGAGCCATTACTTTGCTGATAAATGTCCGTCTAGTCAAAGCTATGGTTTTTCCAGCAGTCATTTATGGATGTGAGAGAGTTGGACTATAAAAAAAGCTGAGTGCCAAAGAAAAAGAACTGATGCTTTTGAACTGTAGTGTTGGAGAAGATGCTTGAGAGTCCCTTGGACAGCAAGAAGATCCAACCAGTCCATCCTAAAGGAAATCAGTCCTGAATGTTGATTGGAAGGACTGATGCTGAAGCTGAAACTCCAATACTTTGGCCACCTGATATAAAGAAATGACTCTTTGGAAAAGACCCTGATGCTGGGAATGACTGAAGGCAGGAGGAGAAGGGGACGACGGAGGATGAATTATTTGGATGGCATCACCAACTCAATGGACATGAATTTGAGTAAACTCCAGGAGTTGGTGATGGACAGGGAGGCTTGGTGTACTGCATTCCATGGGTCACAAAGAGTTGGACATGATTGAGCAACTGAACTGAACATATATAAAATTATATATGTAAAGAATATCTAACACATTCATAACTAGTGTGTGTGCAGTACTACCTTTGCGCTTATCCCACTTCTATAGTCTTGACCCTGGGCCATCATCCTCTGATCTTATTCATGTGAAAAGTGTGAAAATGTTAGTCATTCAGTCATTTCCTACTCTTTGAAACCCCATGGACTGTAGCCCTCCAGTCTCCTCTGCCCATGGAATTTTCCAGGTGAGAATACTGGAGTGGTGTGCCATTTCCTACTCCAGAGGATCTTCTNGAAAAAGAACTGATGCTTTTGAACTGTAGTGTTGGAGAAGATGCTTGAGAGTCCCTTGGACAGCAAGAAGATCCAACCAGTCCATCCTAAAGGAAATCAGTCCTGAATGTTGATTGGAAGGACTGATGCTGAAGCTGAAACTCCAATACTTTGGCCACCTGATATAAAGAAATGACTCTTTGGAAAAGACCCTGATGCTGGGAATGACTGAAGGCAGGAGGAGAAGGGGACGACGGAGGATGAATTATTTGGATGGCATCACCAACTCAATGGACATGAATTTGAGTAAACTCCAGGAGTTGGTGATGGACAGGGAGGCTTGGTGTACTGCATTCCATGGGTCACAAAGAGTTGGACATGATTGAGCAACTGAACTGAACATATATAAAATTATATGTGTAAAGAATATCTAACACATTCATAACTAGTGTGTGTGCAGTACTACCTTTGCGCTTATCCCACTTCTATAGTCTTGACCCTGGGCCATCATCCTCTGATCTTATTCATGTGAAAAGTGTGAAAATGTTAGTCATTCAGTCATTTCCTACTCTTTGAAACCCCATGGACTGTAGCCCTCCAGTCTCCTCTGCCCATGGAATTTTCCAGGTGAGAATACTGGAGTGGTGTGCCATTTCCTACTCCAGAGGATCTTCTGGACCCAGGAATTGAACCTGCATTTCTTGTGTCTCCTGCACTGGCAGGCTAGTTCTTTACCATTAGTGATATTATCCCTTATTTTTGTCAAATGAATCCATGTACAAGAAAGCTCAGCTTTTGCTTACTCAGTCTGGGTGCCTAGCTGGATAGTGGAATGACCCCAGTATGAAACAGTGCTGATTGAAGCTCAGGGTTTCTGCAGATTGCTAAGAATCAACTGAAGGCATTTCCTGTGTTCTGCTGACTTGTGACTATTTGAGCAAAGATCCTTCATAAGAAGATGCTTTCTCCTTCTTTAAAGTCCCTGAAAAGTACCTGGAGCCTGTTATCCTAGGAATAGGCTTCTATTCACTATGGATTTTTGTCTGATCTCTGCTCTGTGAACTTGCTGATATGTGACATGCCAGTGGGAGCAGTTTATAGGATTTGGAAAAGAAAAGAACAACTTCTGGAGTTGACAATAACCTGGAATAGTCTTATTTGGAACACAAAACTCAAGACACTTCCTTTGTGTTAATACAAAATATTTTTCTCACTGTAGTGATCTCTCAGTTTTCACTGTTTAGTTGTATCAAGTTCACTGTGTATACATTGTGCTTTGAAATCCATCATTTGATTTAATTTCTACATCAGTGTGAATTCAGATGTTGGAAATTCTGTGTTTTACATTTACAGATGAAATTTTAATATTTTCCAGGCTATATTTCGGTTCACCCATATAAATGACCAGATTAATAATGGCAACAGTAATAGCTTGAAAGCTATGTAAAAACATTGCTTTCTCAAATCTCCTGGCATAAATGCAAATTCCTGAAATTATAGCCAAATGTGGGCAATTTGTATGAAAAATGATGCTTATGGATTACGATTTTAAAAATGAATGGTTGTTTGAAAAGTGTAGTTTTAAAGATGCTGAGGGTAATTCAGCATCTGTTTCCGTTCTAGTTACATGCTTCTGGCTGTCTTCATTTCTCTTTATTTTTACCTCATCATAGTACTTTTTTTTTTTTAGCTATTGTTTATCCTCTTTACTTTTTAACTTGTCTTACGTAGGTTCATATACTTAGAGCTTTTTATCTTCTTGATTACTAGAAAACCATTTAGTGTCCAGAGTTCTTTTTTTTTCAATTTTTATTTTTTTAATATAAATTTATTTTTTTAATTGGAGGTTAATTACTTTACAATATTGTATTGGTTTTACCATACATCAACACGAATCCCCCACAGGTATACACATGTTCCCCATCCTGAACCCCCCTCTCACCTCCCTCCCCGTACCATCCCTCTGGGTCATCCCAGTGCATCAGCCCCAAGCATCCTGTATCCTGCATCGAACCTGGACTGGCAATTCATTTCACATATGATATTATACATGTTTCAATGCCATTCTCCCAAATCATCCCGCCCTCTTCCTCTCCCACAGAGTCCAAAAGCCTGTTCTATACATCTGTGTCTCTTTTGCTGTCT
>SJYW01026952.1:390259-428714 GCA_006410735.1 Raphicerus campestris
CACCTCCCTCCCCGTACCATCCCTCTGGGTCATCCCAGTGCATCAGCCCCAAGCATCCTGTATCCTGCATCGAACCTGGACTGGCAATTCATTTCACATATGATATTATACATGTTTCAATGCCATTCTCCCAAATCATCCCGCCCTCTTCCTCTCCCACAGAGTCCAAAAGCCTGTTCTATACATCTGTGTCTCTTTTGCTGTCTCGCATAAAGGGTTATCATTACCATCTTTCTAAATTCCACATATATCCGTTAGTATACTGTATTGGTGTTTTTCTTTCTGGCTTACTTCACTCTGTATAATAGGCTCCATTTTCATCTATCTCATTAGAACTGATTCAAATGAATTCTCTTTAATGGCTGAGTAATACTGTATTGTGTATATGTACCACAGCTTTCTTATCCATTCATCTCCAGAGTTCTTTTCTTAACTTAACTTTGTTTCTACATAGTACACAGACACTGAATTAATGAGAAAGATCACTGGGATGATTTTTGGAAGTGATGTCCATGCCTTATTCAGTTTGAATCTCCTGGAATATCTAACATGGTGTCACAAGGATATTTGCTACATGCTTGTTGAATGAATGCTTGAAGGAGAGGAGAATAAGACCCCTTTTAATAAAATGAAGAAAAGTACAGGACTAATAATTTTCAAATGATGGAAAAAGATTCACAAAACTCTATTCTTTATCATTATTGGATTGTACATAAACTATTAAGTTATCAAGATAAATCTAGATTGATGTGACAAAATATATCAGCTTATATTCTATATAGAAAAACATAGTTTTTACATGTTTATCAGTATAGTCATTGATATACTCAAATATGAACTATCCACCACATGCCAGCCATTGTGAGAGTAGTGTGGGTAGAAATAGACATATCTTCTATTTTCATAGTTTATGGACTAGAATATAAAAAGAATAAATAATAGCTATGTGATCAATAATCTCAGACATGCAGATGACAATACTCTTATTGCAGAAAGTGAAGGGGGAACTAAAGAGCCTCTTGATGAAAGTGAAAGAGGAGAGTGAAAAAGCTGGCTTAAAACTCAACATTCAAAAACAAAGATCATGACATCTGGTCCCATCACTTCATGGCAAATAAATGGGACAACAATGGAAACAGTGACAGACTTTATTTTCTTGGGCTCCAAAATCACTGCAGATGTTGACTGCAGACGTGAAATTAAAAGACATTTACTCCTTGGAAGAAAAACTATGACCAACCTAGACAGTGTATTAAAAAGCAGACACATTGCTTTGCCTACAAAGGTTTGCTTAGTCAAAGCCATGGTTTTTCCAGTAGTCATGTGTGAATATGAGAGTTGGACCATAAAGAAAGCTGAGCACCAAAGAACTGATGCTTTCAAATTGTGGTGTTAGAGAAGACTCTTGAGAGTCCCTTGGACTTCATGGAGATCAAACCAGTCCATCCTAAAGGAAATCAGTCCTGACTGTTCATTGGAAGGACTGATGCTGAAGCTGAAACTCCAATACTTCATGCACCTAATGCGAAGAACTGACTCATTAGAGAAGACCCTGATGCTGGGAAAGATTGAAGGCAGGAGGAGAAGGAGATGACAGAGGATAAAATGGTTTGATGGCATCACCAACTCAATGGACATGAGTTTGAGTAAACTCCAGGAGTTGGTGATGGACAGAGAAGCCTGGCAGGCTGCAGTCTATGTTGTTGCAAAGAGTTGGACACAACTAAGAGGCTGAACTGAACTCTATGATTGGTAGGATTATTTTGATTGTAAGTAGAAAAAATGGAAAATCAATACAGTGGAGACAAAA
This sequence comes from Raphicerus campestris, assembly GCA_006410735.1. NCBI lineage: Eukaryota > Metazoa > Chordata > Mammalia > Artiodactyla > Bovidae > Raphicerus > Raphicerus campestris. The sequence goes on from SJYW01026952.1 coordinate 392,070, forward strand.
GTGGTAGGTGTGGGTAGGCATTTTTGGCACATAAATAAAAAGTGGAGGTTACTTTTGAGGCGTTCTAGGACCGGAGGACTCCCAGCTTTGGCTTTTTTTTTTTTTGTCTGTATTGTCAGTCAGCCTTTCTCTACATCTTAGCTGAGAACATTCCTTGTACTACAGATTTGTATACTACATAAACCTGTGATCTTAGCACCAGTGATCTCAGAAGCAGGTAAATGTTCCTTTCTCTGTGGTCTCAGCTCAAATGGCTTCTTATTGGACTAGCAGTTACTGTGGCTTGGAGGAATTGGTCATGCAGGCCTGGGTTTTGATCAGGTGATAATTTACTCCCATATAAATCACTTAAATTGCATTCTTCATAATGTAAAGTGTTTATATTTCAGAAGAAGGGAGGAGGGTGACAGAGAGACAAAAACATTATAATAGTATTTACTATATTATGCTGTAAATTCTAGTATATAAGTACTTTATTTACCTCCCAGGTGGTGCTAGTGGTAAAGAAACTGCCTGCCAGTGCAGGAGACTTAAGACACTTGGGTTTGATCCCTGGATTGGGAAGATTCCCTTGAGAATGGCATGGCAACCCACTCCAGTAGTCTTGCCTGGAGAATACCATAGGCAGAGAAGCTTGGCAGGCTGCAGTCCATAGGGCTGTAAAAGAAAGTTGGACAAGACTGAAGCGACTCAGCATGAATGCATTCACTATAAATACTAAGGAAAAGATACAAATTATTTATTTGAAGGAATAGAATACAATTCTATAAAATTAAGTCAATGCCGTAAAAGTAGCTAACAATAAAATGACAATGAATATTGCTAATACTTGAATAGCCCTAACTATATGGACACAGCAATCAACTTTCTAAGTGAAGAAAAATTAATGGAATTTCTTTTAAAATTAGCTAAAAGTCAGAAATCCCCTTGCTGTTATTTATAATCACTAATTTTACTGAAGGTTTTGCCTATGCAGTAAGTCAAAGAAAAGAAATGAAAAGTGTAAAGATTATAAAAGAGTAAATACAGTTGCTATTGATTTTGTCTCTATAAAATATTTAAAATCTACAACTTTATTATAAATTATTAGATCTAGAGGAAAGGTTAGCAGGGTGACTCAATGCCAGGTCAATATAAACAAATAAATTAAGTACTCATTCACCAACAAATGCTTTCTTTTAATTTTTTTTTAAATTATTTTTTAATTGAAAGATAATTGCTTTACAGAATTTTGTTGTTTTCTGTCAAACATCAACAAGAATCAGCTACAGGTATACATATGTCCCCTCTTTCTTGAACTTCCCTCCTGTCTCCCTCCCCATCCCACCCCTCTAGATTGTTATAGAGCCCCTGTTTGAGTTCCCTGAGTCATACAGCAAATTCCCACTGGCCATCTCTTTTACATATAGTACTGTAAATTTCCATATTACTCTCTCCATACATCTCTCCCTCAACAATTTTTAAAAAATACCTTGTATAATAACAACAAAAGCTGTAAGAAACATGTAAATGAATCTAACAAAAATGAGCAAGATATATAGTTATAAAACTTTATAAAAGGCATTAAAGAAGCCTCTGAAAGTGGAGAGTTGTGCCAAATTTGGGAATGAGAAGGCTTAATATTATTAATAATTCAATTTTTCCAAATCTGTTTATAGAGTCCATACAGGGCCAATAAATATCTCAACCAGGTTATTCATGGAGCTTGACAAACTAATTTTCTCATTTATAAGAAAGAACAAAAGGTCAAGAAAAGTCAAAACACTCAAAAAAAAAAAAAAGAATAGAGGAATGAATAAGTACTTGCCTTACCATATATCAAGACTCTTATGGACCTACAGTAATTATGATGCTGTTGTGTTAGTGCAGAGGTGAGCAAATTGAATAATGAAGAACAGAATGATTAGAAATAGACCATGCCTATTTATTTATTTATTGATGTTTTCCCAGAAAACTTTATTCACAAAAGCCAGCATTGGATCATATTTGGCCCATGGATTGTAGTTTTCTAACCCCTGCTTGATATATCCGTTTTTGCTTAAGCTTGGCAATAGCCTCCCTTTCAAAAAATTTTTATTGGAGCATAGTTGATTTGCAATATTATGTTAGTTTCAGGCGTACAGCAAAGTGATTCAGTTATACACACACACAAACACACACACACACACACACACACATATATATATCTCCACCTTTTTCTTTCTCAGATTCTTTGACCATAAAGGCCATAGTAGATTTTGCTGTGCTGTACAGCAGGTTCTTGTTAGTTATCTATTTTATACATTATAGTGTGTATATGTCAATCCCAACCTTCCAATTTATCCTTCCTCCCCAGACAATGCATATTTACAACTAGGTATTTGGCAGAGGTGACAAAACAGATTTATAGTGGAGATACTGTCTCATAAATGAAATTGGAAAAACTGGTTAACTACATGAAAACATAAAATTGGTTCTTTCCATTGCACCATACTAAAAATTCAGCCCCTAATGCATTGAAGACACAAATATGAAAAACAAAGTTTTAAAACTTTTAGGAGAAAATACCAGGAAAGGCCCTGCTGGCTCTACATTTGAAAGGCTTTCTGAAGACAAAAACTCAACCAGTAGAGAGATTATAGGTACATTTATTACATTAAAATTAAGAACTTCATTTTATTAAAAATAAGTTGAAGAGCCTGAAAAAGGAGGTTCCCACCTAGGAAGAGATATTTACATTGCACATACCTGACAAAGTGTTAATAATAAGATAATCTAATTACTACAAATCAAGACAAATATAAAATAGCACAGTATAGAAGTAGGTAAAATATATGAATAACTATTTCACGGAATGAAAAATTCATACTGGCAGCAACTGAGAAGGCAGACAATTGCCAGTGTTAAATATAGACCAGCTGGATCCTTTATACATTGCTGGAAGCTTATATCTGTTAGTAAAACTACTTAAAACCATTGGCACTTCTATTTTAATTTCTTACCCTATAATGCAGCAATTCTAATATTAGCTGTATATTCAAGAATAATTTTACTCATGTGCTCCAGGAGAAATAAAGAGTAATATCTTCTTAAGAGCAAAATTTGGGGAGGGGGAATAATTGTTTTTATCTGTGATAAATCGTGCAATGCCCCTTGTAGAGAATACATCAACTATAAATAATAGCATAGATAGACATTTCTGTCCTTGTGATATTATACCTTCAAAGTTAGGGACTTTTACAGTAGATAATAGACTAGCATATACTCTTCATGTTTATTTGACTTCCTTAATATAACTATTGAAATATAAACTAATAATTTCCAAAATTCTTAAGACTGAATTTTCAACAGAAAAGAGAGCAGTTAGTTTTCCCAAATAGTATACCATATGAAAATAGAACATCCAAGTTTTATAACTGGTAAATTGCAACTTATATAAAAAACATTGACAGACTGATTACTTTAAAATGAAAGTCACTATCAATGTTGGTTTTGATTCTTTCATCTTTTATAACACTAACTCAACCCTTATCCACATCTTGATCTTCCCAGTGGTTATAGTTAGTGCTGTGGATTATTAGGCCAAGGTTCAGACACAAGGAACAGAGATAAAGCAATATAAATTTCAACTTTGATCTGCTGCTGCTGCTTGTTGATCAAAACTTAGTTTCACCAAGTGGCAAATGAAATGGCACCAGCCCTCTCTCCCCACAAGAAAAGCACGTGTCAGTGGGAAGGAGAAATGATAAAAGAAAGCTATTAATAAATAGATATCCAAAATATTCAAGAGATTTTGTTAACACAAGGATTCCTTTTTTTTTTTTTTGCATGTAAGGCTAATATTTCAAAGTATAATATAGATTGTCCAAAAAAGCAACTATTTTAATCTCTTACAAATAAGTGGTTTGGTTAAAAGGGAACAGTAGAATGTTTGAAATTCTAGATTACTTTTTACTGAAAATTTAGATGCTATATATTTTCTTCCTTTTCCTTCTGTATCCACAGTTAGCACAAGCAATTGGGAAAGAGTTATAGCAAGTGTTTAAATGGATTTTGGGACTCAATTTAAAAGTCCTAGTAGTTGGTGATGCTTAGTCCTAAAATTAAAGTTAAAAAATATCCTTACTATGGAGAGCATTACTTCAGAGTTTGTACTTGGCCTTATAGTTCTAGTTTCAGCTACCTATTGCTTCTATTTTCAATCTAGATTTAGAAAGAAAAACTAGTACTGCAGAAGCTCTGAGAAATAAGCTTTCAATTCCAGCTTAGTTTTTAATCAGTAAATGCAATATCATGCAAATCTAGGGACTTCCTTGATGACCCAGTGGCTAAGACTCCATGCTCCTGATGCCGGGGACTTGGGTTTGATCCCAGGTAAGGGAGCTAGATTCCATGTGACACAAATAAAAAGATTGTGCATGCTACAACTAAGACCTGGTGCAGCCAAATAAATAAACTAAATTAAATTTTTAATAAAAGCATGCAAATCTTAGCCTCAAGAAACCAGAAGCTGCCGCTTAGTAGAAGGCTAACAATTACAAGCAATGTTTTGCAGCATGAAATGAACTATTAATACAGAAACAGCAAATGGCATCTGAAAAACTGGAGTAAGATAATGTGTCATGTGTTAACAAACAGGATAAAACACATTTTTCTAGTTTCCTCAAAATGAATTAGAATATGAAATAATGAGATAAAACACAGTTTGTTCAACCTTAAAAAAATAACACAGAGGAAAAACTAAAATGACTGTGAAACCTTGGAGAGAAATAAATTTACAACAAAGAAAATGCTGGTCTGAAAATTAAACTGAAAAAAAAAAAAAAACAAACCCACAAAACTGGCCTGCATAGTGGATAATAAAACAAGGACTTTATAAAATGTTTAAGGATTCAAAACCATGCATAAGAGATAAATCCTCATTATTCACGGACACCATATTTGCAAATTTGGCTGTTTGCTAAAGCTTATTGGTAACCTCCAAACCAATACTTAATCTGCCTTTGTCGTCATTTGTGGAAATGCCAAGTGGTGACATATTTGAGTTGCCTGAAGCTCATGTTTTCAACTGAAGTTTAACAGGTGATGCTCTGCCTTCTTGTTTCAGCTGTCACACTGTTTAAAAAAAAGAAAAAAATATCCTTTTCATGTTCTGTTTAGTACCATGTTTTACTCAATATCACAAATCATCAGGGAAGTACAAGTGCAAACCACATCTGTTAGGATGCCTGGATGGAAATGCAACATGGTATAGCTGTTAAGGAAACTGATACTGAGTTTCCACATTTTTGTACTTTTTGTTGGTGACTTCATTGTTTAAAATTGGCCCCCAGTATAGTGCTGCACCTCTACTGCACCCAAGTGCAAGAAGGCAGTGATGTGTCTCATGGACAAAATACATGTGTTAGATAAGTTTCATTTGGGCATGAGTTCTGGTTAAAGAATTCTCCCTAACCTCATGGAGAGTTTGTGGTTGGTCCTGTGAAGGCTCACTAAACAGAATAGTACAAGGAGACATTCAGATACTATTTCAATATAGCTTATACATTTTTTCTTTGAATTTCTGTTTAAGACTGAAGATATTTTAAGTTAGATATGATGTTTTTCACCTTGTCTTAGAATAGTGAAAGTGAAAGTCGCTCAGTAGTGTCCAACTCTTTGGGACCCCATGGACGAGTCCATGGAATTCTCCAGGCCAGAATACAGGAGTAGGTAGCCTTTCCCTTCTCCAGAGGATCTTCCCAACCCAAGGATTGAACCCAAGTCTCCCATATTGCAGGCAGATTCTTTACCAACTGAGCTACAAGGGAAGCCCAAGAATACTGGGATGGGTAGCCTATCCCTTCTCCAGGGGATCTTCCTGACCCAAGGATCAAACTGATGTCTCCTGCATTATAGACAGATTCTTTACCAACTGAGCTACAAGGGAATCCCTGCCTTAGAATATGCTGACTACAAATATGCATCAGAGGGCTTTCCTGGTGGCTTAGTGATAAAAAATCTGCCTGCAGTGCAATAGGCACAAGAGACAAGTTTTGATCCTGGGTCGGGATGATCCCCTGGGGAAGGAAAAGGCTACCCACTGCAGTATTCTTCCTGGAGAATTCCATGGACAGAGGAGCCTGGTGGGCAACAGTCCATAGGGTCACAAGAGTTGGACATGACTTAGCAACTAAACCACCACTACCACATACATCAGATGCGGTTTCACTGTGTTTTGAAAAACATGCTTTTCTATTTTGAGAGGAAAAAAATGCTGACTTTTCCATTCATTACGTTCGAATAGGCTGAACCAGCCATGAACAATATGGGCAAAAGCCAAATGGTCATGTCTATAGTATTGCATTAGTTATTGCAGTGGGATGGTTCAGATACAATTACTATTGAGTTCTGAGATACTTTGATAGGACAGTTGAAGCTTGTGTACTATAAAAAGATTTCATGCATAACTGTACCAGATTGGTTCTGCTTTTTAAGCTTTAGTATCTGTTGGAAGAATGTGATAACAGCATTCAGTAATCTTCCTTGTAGTGCCTGGATTATATATTTGGGTTACCAGGACGACTGAATCAATATATCTAGGTCTTATTTGATGAAGTTGACAAGCAGACCTATGCCTTTGAGAGACATTTTGTAAAGTTGACCTTTAATGTGACAAAGCAAATTGTTCTTCTTTGATTTTGGAATTCACCTTGTCAGAACAAGTCAGGGCACCTCCTATTGAATTAGTTTAAGCACAAGATTCCTTTTCAAAAATAAAACTTCATTGCTTAAAATTGGCCTCAATTTTAAATTCAGAAAAAAATGTCTTCAAAGTCATTTGGAAAATATGAACAAGTACAGAAAATGTGAACTACTTGGTATCCCAGGAAGCCATCTCTCTCTTTTTGTTTAAAAATTATTTATTATTGGCTCAGCTGGGTCTTCATTGCTGTGCACAGGCTTTCTCTAGTTGCAGTGAGTGGGGTCTAATCTGGTTATGGTGTGCAGGTTTCTCACTGTGGTGGCTTCCCTTGTTGCAGGACATGGACTCTAGGTGTGCAGGCTTCAGTAGTTGTGGCGCACAGGTTGAATTTCCCCATGGTGTGTGGGATCTTCACGGACCAGGGATCAAACCCATGTTCCCTGCATTGGCAGGCAGATTCCTAACCACTAGATCACCAAGGCGGAGAAGGCAATGGTGTCCCACTCCAGTACTCTTGCCTGGAAAATCCCATGGATGGAGGAGCCTGGTAGGCTGCAGTCCATGGGGTCACTGAGTCAGACACGACTGAGTGACTTCACTTTCACTTTTCACTTTCATGCATTGGAGAAGGAAATGGCAACCCACTCCAGTGTTCTTGCCTGGAGAATCCCAGGGATGGCAGAGCCCAGTGAGCTGCTGTCTGTTGGGTCACACAGAGTCGGACACGACTGAAGCGACTTAGCAGCAGCAGCAGATCACCAAGGAAGTCCTGCCATCTCTTTCTTAAAAGATCACTCCACCATGAAATTCACAGACATGCATCAGCTTCTGAGAATTTGTTGCTGCTTAAAGGAGAGAGTAGAGAGATGAAGATTAGTTATGTTACACATACAGTAATCTAAGGGTGATGCCTAGATGGGTCTTGAGATCGACTTATTAACCCAGCAAATGTGAACTCTAGAAAAGAGCTCAAAAAAAAAAAATTCAAAGCTTTATTTCTTCACACATTTATGATTCTTCTCCACTAGTAGAATGAAATAAATTGTATATATAGGCACATAGACTCATAGAATAAAGGGGACAACCAAGGATGAGATGGTTAGATAGCATCATTGACTCAATGGACATGAGTTTGAGCAAGCTCCGGGAGATAGTGAAGAACAGGGAAGCCTGGTGTGCTGCAGTCCATGGGGTTGCAAAGAGCTGGACATGACTGAGCAACTGAACAATAACAATAGAAATAATTTGGCCCAGCTTTTCATTTTAGAGACAGGAACTTAAGCTTGTTTGAAAGAAAATGAAAACCTTACAAAGGTTTAAACATTTAAATTGTTCTTATTCTTGTTATTTTATTTAAATTAAGAAATTTATTCAAAGAAATAATGACATAATGTAAAAGTCAAGTAGTATCATAGGATTATAATATTAAAAAGGTCCATGTACCAACCGTCTGATATATTGTTAGTATAATAATATTAATAATATGTAAATATTGTTGACAAGTGAACTACATTGCATCAGTGATAATATTTGCCATGATGTACAGTTTTTTTCTTGGAGATAATTTTTTTTTGTCTATTGGCCTAGTTTTTGACTGAAAATGNAATACATGTGTTAGATAAGTTTCATTTGGGCATGAGTTCTGGTTAAAGAATTCTCCCTAACCTCATGGAGAGTTTGTGGTTGGTCCTGTGAAGGCTCACTAAACAGAATAGTACAAGGAGACATTCAGATACTATTTCAATATAGCTTATACATTTTTTCTTTGAATTTCTGTTTAAGACTGAAGATATTTTAAGTTAGATATGATGTTTTTCACCTTGTCTTAGAATAGTGAAAGTGAAAGTCGCTCAGTAGTGTCCAACTCTTTGGGACCCCATGGACGAGTCCATGGAATTCTCCAGGCCAGAATACAGGAGTAGGTAGCCTTTCCCTTCTCCAGAGGATCTTCCCAACCCAGGGATTGAACCCAAGTCTCCCATATTGCAGGCAGATTCTTTACCAACTGAGCTACAAGGGAAGCCCAAGAATACTGGGATGGGTAGCCTATCCCTTCTCCAGGGGATCTTCCTGACCCAAGGATCAAACTGATGTCTCCTGCATTATAGACAGATTCTTTACCAACTGAGCTACAAGGGAATCCCTGCCTTAGAATATGCTGACTACAAATATGCATCAGAGGGCTTTCCTGGTGGCTTAGTGATAAAAAAAATCTGCCTGCAGTGCAATAGGCACAAGAGACAAGTTTTGATCCTGGGTCGGGATGATCCCCTGGGGAAGGAAAAGGCTACCCACTGCAGTATTCTTCCTGGAGAATTCCATGGACAGAGGAGCCTGGTGGGCAACAGTCCATAGGGTCACAAGAGTTGGACATGACTTAGCAACTAAACCACCACTACCACATACATCAGATGCGGTTTCACTGTGTTTTGAAAAACATGCTTTTCTATTTTGAGAGGAAAAAAATGCTGACTTTTCCATTCATTACGTTCGAATAGGCTGAACCAGCCATGAACAATATGGGCAAAAGCCAAATGGTCATGTCTATAGTATTGCATTAGTTATTGCAGTGGGATGGTTCAGATACAATTACTATTGAGTTCTGAGATACTTTGATAGGACAGTTGAAGCTTGTGTACTATAAAAAGATTTCATGCATAACTGTACCAGATTGGTTCTGCTTTTTAAGCTTTAGTATCTGTTGGAAGAATGTGATAACAGCATTCAGTAATCTTCCTTGTAGTGGCTGGATTATATATTTGGGTTACCAGGACGACTGAATCAATATATCTAGGTCTTATTTGATGAAGTTGACAAGCAGACCTATGCCTTTGAGAGACATTTTGTAAAGTTGACCTTTAATGTGACAAAGCAAATTGTTCTTCTTTGATTTTGGAATTCACCTTGTCAGAACAAGTCAGGGCACCTCCTATTGAATTAGTTTAAGCACAAGATTCCTTTTCAAAAATAAAACTTCATTGCTTAAAATTGGCCTCAATTTTAAATTCAGAAAAAAATGTCTTCAAAGTCATTTGGAAAATATGAACAAGTACAGAAAATGTGAACTACTTGGTATCCCAGGAAGCCATCTCTCTCTTTTTGTTTAAAAATTATTTATTATTGGCTCAGCTGGGTCTTCATTGCTGTGCACAGGCTTTCTCTAGTTGCAGTGAGTGGGGTCTAATCTGGTTATGGTGTGCAGGTTTCTCACTGTGGTGGCTTCCCTTGTTGCAGGACATGGACTCTAGGTGTGCAGGCTTCAGTAGTTGTGGCGCACAGGTTGAATTTCCCCATGGTGTGTGGGATCTTCACGGACCAGGGATCAAACCCATGTTCCCTGCATTGGCAGGCAGATTCCTAACCACTAGATCACCAAGGCGGAGAAGGCAATGGTGTCCCACTCCAGTACTCTTGCCTGGAAAATCCCATGGATGGAGGAGCCTGGTAGGCTGCAGTCCATGGGGTCACTGAGTCAGACACGACTGAGTGACTTCACTTTCACTTTTCACTTTCATGCATTGGAGAAGGAAATGGCAACCCACTCCAGTGTTCTTGCCTGGAGAATCCCAGGGATGGCAGAGCCCAGTGAGCTGCTGTCTGTTGGGTCACACAGAGTCGGACACGACTGAAGCGACTTAGCAGCAGCAGCAGATCACCAAGGAAGTCCTGCCATCTCTTTCTTAAAAGATCACTCCANAGCTGCTGTCTGTTGGGTCACACAGAGTCGGACACGACTGAAGCGACTTAGCAGCAGCAGCAGATCACCAAGGAAGTCCTGCCATCTCTTTCTTAAAAGATCACTCCACCATGAAATTCACAGACATGCATCAGCTTCTGAGAATTTGTTGCTGCTTAAAGGAGAGAGTAGAGAGATGAAGATTAGTTATGTTACACATACAGTAATCTAAGGGTGATGCCTAGATGGGTCTTGAGATCGACTTATTAACCCAGCAAATGTGAACTCTAGAAAAGAGCTCAAAAAAAAAAAATTCAAAGCTTTATTTCTTCACACATTTATGATTCTTCTCCACTAGTAGAATGAAATAAATTGTATATATAGGCACATAGACTCATAGAATAAAGGGGACAACCAAGGATGAGATGGTTAGATAGCATCATTGACTCAATGGACATGAGTTTGAGCAAGCTCCGGGAGATAGTGAAGAACAGGGAAGCCTGGTGTGCTGCAGTCCATGGGGTTGCAAAGAGCTGGACATGANCTTTGCCAGAGAGATTCATTTCATAATATGCCCTTTCCCTTAAATTTGAAATCAATATTTTATCTTATTTCTTAAAATCAAAATCAATATTAAATGCAATGAAAGAGGAGTCCAGCAGGGCCTGAGGGCTGTGGCAGACAGCCTGGCTGCAGCAGCAGCATATTCCAGTGAACTTGGCTGCACGCTGGGAGCCTGACCCAAGAACCAGAATCTCTCTCAATCACTTCTCAGTAGGATGGATTTTGAAGACTTGAGGGTGGTGGTGGGTTGAGATCACCACCTGCCTCTACCTGCTGCTAAGACTTTGGTTGAGAAAAAGTTTACCCTTGTGCTCATAGAAACTCTAACATTTGTGGAAAATCTGAGCTCTCCTACACTCTGTTCATGTCTGCACAGTTGGCTCTCTATATTGTATTTACTTTATGGCAGAAAACCATAATAACACCCACTCCATTAAGGGGGAAAGCAATAGAACTCCGCAGTTTGAGATGTCATACAGTTTTGATTACTCCAGGGTCTCCGGATGGCTGTTCCTCCGCTGGGAATCTGATCATCACACTATTTGTGCAAGTCCTGTGGGACCCAAGTTTTCACCATAATGTTCTCAAGTCTTAAAGGCAAAAATCATGTTTATTTGGAGGAAAAAAAAGCCTGCTCTAACATAAAGCTCTTTCTCAAAGGTGTTGTCACAGGCTTGATGATAATGTCTAAACAGTGAAGGGTTGGTTTCTAGAAAGTTTTCTTGCTATAGTCACAGATTCTTGCAATCCAAGCCCCCTTCCCTTTTCCATTCAAGGTTGTTAGAAGGTTATCTTCTTGCTCTTCCAGCTCTCAGCCCTTTACTCATCGTGAGGACCCTCCCACCGCCCCCACTTAATCAGTGTTTTGTCTTCCATTTGGCATCTGCTCTTAGATTTGCTTAGCAAAAGTAGTGTAAGAGAAAAGCTGGTGAGATGAGGTTTGGGAACTAGTGTACTTGCGACCTTGCAGGTGAAATGGACACCACTCTGAATGGTTTGCAGGGCAAAATAATCCCTGACACTTACTTGGTGATTGCCCATCTGCTCATGATTTCACCACTAGTGATCTGGGAAATCAATGCCCTTACCTCAAGGATGCAACAATTAGGGTATTTGAAAGACTAGAGGAAACCAAATCTTTCAAAGGCGACAGAGTTGGATGGTTACTGCTAAGTGGTTATTGGTGCCCTGCAGGTCCTTAGAAGCAGCTGCAGGCTCAAAGTGAGAGCTCAGCAGAGGAAGAATGAGGGTAGGCATGGCTAGGCAGGAGACAGGTGCCGAATAGTTACAACGGCAAAGCTCCAGAGATATTTAAATGCCCACTCAGGGCAGGCTTGCTATTTTAAGCTCAGGACACTGGCTGGGCAAAAAGACTCATGGAAACATATACATTACCATATGTAAAATAGATAGCCAGCAGGAATTTGCTGTGTGATTCAGGGAACTCAGATCAGTGCTCTGCAACAACCTAGAGGGGTTGATTGGAGAGGGAGATGGAAGAGAAGTTCAAGAGGGAGGGGGGATAAGTATATCTATGACTGATTCATGTTGATGTACAGCAGAAACTGACACTATTATAAAGCAATTATCCTCCAATTAGAAAAAAAACTCCATGTGGAAGCCTCTGGGGATTCTTGCTCTGAAGAGTGCCCTGAATCCTCAGAACTTAGTGTAATAGCATCATGGATTGGGGAGGGGGTTGGCCTGCTGTTGACCTCTCCCCTCCACCTTGGGGTCACGGGATGTGTGGGGGATTGTTGTTGTGCGTGCAACTGTGGATTGGCCATGAGCCACTCTCAGCAGGTGTACTGGCTGTGTCTCCTACTCAAGTTGGCTGTCCCCTCCCCAAGCTGGCAGTGCTATGGTATTAATGAAAAGAGNGTTGTTGTGCGTGCAACTGTGGATTGGCCATGAGCCACTCTCAGCAGGTGTACTGGCTGTGTCCCCTACTCAAGTTGGCTGTCCCCTCCCCAAGCTGGCAGTGCTATGGTATTAATGAAAAGAGAGGCTGCTGCTGCTACTGCAGCTAAGTCACTTCAGTCGTGTCTGACCCTGTGCGACCCTGTAGACGGCAGCCCACCAGACTCCCCCATCCCTGGGATTCTCCAGGCAAGAACACTGGAGTGGGTTGCCATTTCCTTCTCCTAAAGAGAGGCTAGCTGCTAGAATCACTGTAAACTGCTGGACACACTGAGTATCTGTACTTTAAACACATCTAATGTGCTTTCATCTCTGCAATTCTGAGTTGATGCATCCCTTCTCCCAGAATGGGCAGAACAAGTAGAGTGAAGGCAGTGGGGAAAGGGTGTTAGGAGAAGGTGTGTTAACGTTCTCGCCAATGTGAAAATGAAGACCACTCAAATAAAACATACAGAGGTTTTTTATTCCAAGCTTGGTATAGCAAGGGTCACTGCCATGACTTGCACAGACTCAAAGGCAGGCAGAGAAGTAGAGAAGTTTCATAACGAGGAAAAGGGAGGGCTTTAGGTGTGACTTGATGGATGTTGTAGCCATTGGGAAGCTGGAGGTGGACCAGCTCATAAAAAGTGAGTCATGTTACTGATTGGCTTGGAGGGGGGCATATTTAACTTTTTTTGATTAATCTTGAGTTGGAAGCAGGAGCAACCCCTTGTCTTTTCACTCTCTCTATAGTTTTGCCTTTTCCCAAATGTCATATAGTTGGAATCAAATCATGTATAGCTTTCAGACTTACTTCTTTAAGTATTTAATTTCCCTTCTTTTCATAGCTTATTTCTNCTTCTAAGTACTTCAAACATAGCCTTGACAAAAATATATCTTTTTATTAGATTCCAGAATTGTTCACAACAGTCATATTCTACAGTCTTATTTCATATTGGATGCTCTATCACATTAAATTATACTTACTGTGTATCTTTGGATTGTTTCATAAGTAATTTCTCTGTTTCTACAACATACCCACACTTCATGGTGATAGTATTATTTTTCCTTTCCTAATTTTACTTTCTACTTATTTTGTTGCTGTTCAGTTGCTAAGATGTGTCGGACTCGTTATGGCTGACCAGTGTGTCTGACCCATGGACTGCAGCATGCCAGGCTTCCCTGTCCTTCACTATCTCCTGGAGTTTTTTCAAACTTGTGTCTATTGCATCAGTGATGCCATCCAACCATCTCATCCTGTGTCATCCCCTTCTAACAATTATAGTTATCTTGTCTTCTGTATACTATTCCAACTTCTACTGATTGATTCTTTACCTTATTTCGTGAATCTTTCTAATTTCTTTTAGTCCTGATTGCTTTTGTTAATCATCTGCCTTAAAAGTACCTTTCAGTGTGTTCCAACAAGCGTCTTTGACTCATGCTTTCTCACTCCAAACCCATACCATATGCATCATATAGTCTCTGACTGGATTTTATTTAAGTATAATTGTAAGGACTGAACACATCCAGCCCTTTAGAAAGTTGAAGCAAAAAAAAAAAAAAAGAAAGAAAGTTGAAGCAAACGTAGTTCAAGAGAGAACAGAATGGTGAATAGAGTGAGAAATGCAGATGTCTTTGTTTACCATTGAAGAGCAAAGAAAGGGGGAAAAAACCCTCTATTATTCACTTGGACATCTTCCTGCTCTTTCGAGCTTTTGGAGCACTCTTCTGTGAAGTTTTGTAATAATACCAACAGCCTGTCCTATGGCTTCCTGCCTCCCTCCCATGCCCCTGCACTCTTGCCAAAGAACAAAGGACAAAGGTCAAGCACAAAAGCAAATGTTGAAGAACCATGCATCACTAAGATTTAATCACAACATTTGGCATGTTGTGATTAAAGTCTCTTTAAGTCTACAATGCCAAGCCTTCTCTATGTCATATGGAGGGTTCAGAGGTTTTAGTCATCTGATAGATGATAATATGGTCCACATTCTATTTATTTTTTCCCAAACACACATATGAACACCCAATGAATTTGTTTTTCTTCATTTATAATTATGTATTTTCTGCACTGGTTGCCTTAACATCAGAGTGTCCATCATTGTTATGATGTTGCCAAGCTGTGAATCCCTTGCTCCTTGAATCTTCCAAATTATTAGTTTCTAATTCCTTCCTTTGTAATTATTTTCAGGGTTCCCTGGTGGCTCAGAATTTGGTGACACTCTTCTCTAGCTGGTTGACTCCCCTGACATTACAACAAAGCCTTTTGATAAGACAAAGCTGAATTTATTGCTTACCATGGTAAGGGAGAACACCACCTTGCAAGGCTTTGCCAGAGAGATTCATTTCATAATATGCCCTTTCCCTTAAATTTGAAATCAATATTTTATCTTATTTCTTAAAATCAAAATCAATATTAAATGCAATGAAAGAGGAGTCCAGCAGGGCCTGAGGGCTGTGGCAGACAGCCTGGCTGCAGCAGCAGCATATTCCAGTGAACTTGGCTGCACGCTGGGAGCCTGACCCAAGAACCAGAATCTCTCTCAATCACTTCTCAGTAGGATGGATTTTGAAGACTTGAGGGTGGTGGTGGGTTGAGATCACCACCTGCCTCTACCTGCTGCTAAGACTTTGGTTGAGAAAAAGTTTACCCTTGTGCTCATAGAAACTCTAACATTTGTGGAAAATCTGAGCTCTCCTACACTCTGTTCATGTCTGCACAGTTGGCTCTCTATATTGTATTTACTTTATGGCAGAAAACCATAATAACACCCACTCCATTAAGGGGGAAAGCAATAGAACTCCGCAGTTTGAGATGTCATACAGTTTTGATTACTCCAGGGTCTCCAGATGGCTGTTCCTCCGCTGGGAATCTGATCATCACACTATTTGTGCAAGTCCTGTGGGACCCAAGTTTTCACCATAATGTTCTCAAGTCTTAAAGGCAAAAATCATGTTTATTTGGAGGAAAAAAAAGCCTGCTCTAACATAAAGCTCTTTCTCAAAGGTGTTGTCACAGGCTTGATGATAATGTCTAAACAGTGAAGGGTTGGTTTCTAGAAAGTTTTCTTGCTATAGTCACAGATTCTTGCAATCCAAGCCCCCTTCCCTTTTCCATTCAAGGTTGTTAGAAGGTTATCTTCTTGCTCTTCCAGCTCTCAGCCCTTTACTCATCGTGAGGACCCTCCCACCGCCCCCACTTAATCAGTGTTTTGTCTTCCATTTGGCATCTGCTCTTAGATTTGCTTAGCAAAAGTAGTGTAAGAGAAAAGCTGGTGAGATGAGGTTTGGGAACTAGTGTACTTGCGACCTTGCAGGTGAAATGGACACCACTCTGAATGGTTTGCAGGGCAAAATAATCCCTGACACTTACTTGGTGATTGCCCATCTGCTCATGATTTCACCACTAGTGATCTGGGAAATCAATGCCCTTACCTCAAGGATGCAACAATTAGGGTATTTGAAAGACTAGAGGAAACCAAATCTTTCAAAGGCGACAGAGTTGGATGGTTACTGCTAAGTGGTTATTGGTGCCCTGCAGGTCCTTAGAAGCAGCTGCAGGCTCAAAGTGAGAGCTCAGCAGAGGAAGAATGAGGGTAGGCATGGCTAGGCAGGAGACAGGTGCCGAATAGTTACAACGGCAAAGCTCCAGAGATATTTAAATGCCCACCCAGGGCAGGCTTGCTATTTTAAGCTCAGGACACTGGCTGGGCAAAAAGACTCATGGAAACATATACATTACCATATGTAAAATAGATAGCCAGCAGGAATTTGCTGTGTGATTCAGGGAACTCAGATCAGTGCTCTGCAACAACCTAGAGGGGTTGATTGGAGAGGGAGATGGAAGAGAAGTTCAAGAGGGAGGGGGGATAAGTATATCTATGACTGATTCATGTTGATGTACAGCAGAAACTGACACTATTATAAAGCAATTATCCTCCAATTAGAAAAAAAACTCCATGTGGAAGCCTCTGGGGATTCTTGCTCTGAAGAGTGCCCTGAATCCTCAGAACTTAGTGTAATAGCATCATGGATTGGGGAGGGGGTTGGCCTGCTGTTGACCTCTCCCCTCCACCTTGGGGTCACGGGATGTGTGGGGGATTGTTGTTGTGCGTGCAACTGTGGATTGGCCATGAGCCACTCTCAGCAGGTGTACTGGCTGTGTCCCCTACTCAAGTTGGCTGTCCCCTCCCCAAGCTGGCAGTGCTATGGTATTAATGAAAAGAGAGGCTGCTGCTGCTACTGCAGCTAAGTCACTTCAGTCGTGTCTGACCCTGTGCGACCCTGTAGACGGCAGCCCACCAGACTCCCCCATCCCTGGGATTCTCCAGGCAAGAACACTGGAGTGGGTTGCCATTTCCTTCTCCTAAAGAGAGGCTAGCTGCTAGAATCACTGTAAACTGCTGGACACACTGAGTATCTGTACTTTAAACACATCTAATGTGCTTTCATCTCTGCAATTCTGAGCTGATGCATCCCTTCTCCCAGAATGGGCAGAACAAGTAGAGTGAAGGCAGTGGGGAAAGGGTGTTAGGAGAAGGTGTGTTAACGTTCTCGCCAATGTGAAAATGAAGAGCACTCAAATAAAACATACAGAGGTTTTTTATTCCAAGCTTGGTATAGCAAGGGTCACTGCCATGACTTGCACAGACTCAAAGGCAGGCAGAGAAGTAGAGAAGTTTCATAACGAGGAAAAGGGAGGGCTTTAGGTGTGACTTGATGGATGTTGTAGCCATTGGGAAGCTGGAGGTGGACCAGCTCATAAAAAGTGAGTCATGTTACTGATTGGCTTGGAGGGGGGCATATTTAACTTTTTTTGATTAATCTTGAGTTGGAAGCAGGAGCAACCCCTTGTCTTTTCACTCTCTCTATAGTTTTGCCTTTTCCCAAATGTCATATAGTTGGAATCAAATCATGTATAGCTTTCAGACTTACTTCTTTAAGTATTTAATTTCCCTTCTTTTCATAGCTTATTTCTCATTACTACATGTTATTCCATTGTATAGATATACTGCAATTTGTTTAATAATTCAGATGTTGAAGGACACCTTGATAAATTCTAGCTTTTGGTGATTTTATAAAGTGTTATAAATAAGTTGTGTGAATACAGTTTTCAAATAATTTGGTTAAATAGGAATGTGATTACAGGGTTATAAGGTAAAATATATTTAGTTCTGTAAGAGATTACCAGCTGTCTTCTGAAGTAATTGTACCAGTTTGCATTCCCATCAACAGTGGATGCGACTTTCTCCCTTTTTGGATTTTAGCCATTTTAATAGATGTGTAATATTATAGTTTTAACTCACAATGCCCTGAACACATGTTATGTTGATTATCCTTTCATATGCTTATTTGCCATCTGTATATCTTCTGTAGGTGAGGTATCTATTCATATTTCCCACATTAAAATTTTCCCCCAGATTTATGGAAATATAATTGATGTATAACATTGTGTAAGTTTAAGATATACAACATGTTGATTTGACTCACTTAAATATTGAAAAATGATCACTGCCATCACATTAGCAAACACCTCTGTTATGTCATGTAATGATAATGACCATAATTACCATGCTGTGCATCATATCCCCAGAATTTATTCATCTTCTGAGTCGATGTTTATAAGCTTTGACCAGCTTCTCCTCATTTTCCCCCTTCCCCAGTCCCTTGTAATCACTAGTTGATTCTCCACTTCTATGAGTTCAGCCTTTTCCACATACAAGTGATATATACTATTTGTCTTTCTCTTTCTGGCTCGTTAAGTATAATGTCCTCAAGGTCTATCCATGTTGTCCCAACTGGCACTATTTTCTTCTTTCTCAGGGCTGAATAATACTCCATGAGTACGTGTATCACTTCTTCTTTATCCATTATTCATCTGTTGACAGACACTTATGTTGCTTCCATAATTTGATGGTTGTGAATAATGTTGCAGTGAATATGGGAGTGTGATACGCCTTCAATATCCCATTTTCATTCCCTTTGGCTACATATCCAGAAGTGGGATTACTGGATCTTATGGTATTTGTATTTTTAATTTTCTGAGAAAACCACATAACTGCTTTCCTAAGTGTCTATACAGTTTGCATTCCCAGCAACAGTGAACATAAGTTCCCTTTTCTCCACATCTTCATCAACACTTATTTTCTNCATACTGTCTTGATGACTGTGGCTTTGTAGTAGAGACTGAAGTCAGGCAGGTTGATTCCTCCAGTTTCATTCTTCTTTCTCAAAATTGCTTTGACTATTCGAGTTTTTTTTTTTTTAATATTTCCATACATATTGTGAAATTATTTGTTCTAGCTCTGTGGAAAACCATTGTGTATTTTTAAAAAGAATCTATCTTCCAATTCACTAAATTTTTCATTCATTTTTTTTCTTCCTGCTTCTACCATTTACTTTACTTTCATTCTCAATGATTATATTTTTCCTGGGCACTTTTATAAAATCATGTTTAGTCTCTTTCCTTGAGCTTGTTTTAAAAATTTAATATTTAAAATCTTTTATAAATAATTTTTATTTACTATTACATAATGCCAATGAATGACACTTTTGGTATGTAATTGTACCTTTGTTTATTTGATTATTTGTGATGGCCCTGAGTTATATAGACTTGTTTGTGACTTGCCAGTTAATTTTTCACCGAGTTCTTATTTGGATGGTCATAATCTATGGGAATCCTTATTGAAGGTGTCAGAAATTTATTTCCTAGCGTATTCTTCCTCTGGCTTTCTGCAGTGATAGCACTTGTATTTCCCTATGCTATATGAGTCTAAATCTTTTTATGACCTTTCCCAGTTCATCTTTCAAGATTAGGGTTATGGGTCACTTCAGTCTGTAATAGAGAAAGTGCTTTCTCATGTCTTCTTCATGCATCTTATACCTTCTTTCAGTCATTATTTTGAACTCATCTGAAATTTTCCTTAGAATATTCTTTAGTACCATCTTTCAGTAATAAACTCCTAGTTAATGCTATTTCCTTTTTTCTATTTCCCTTCCAACTCTTGGGAATTTGAGTTTTATAAGCTCAGGATTCAGTTATATATTTTAAAGCAGTTTATATTCCACTCCATCCATCATCTAACTTTCTTGTATTTTGAGAATGCAGCTTTTAAAATATAAAGTATAACCTACTACTTTTTAGCCAAAAATAGAATCAGTGTGAATACNATAAGCTCAGGATTCAGTTATATATTTTAAAGCAGTTTATATTCCACTCCATCCATCATCTAACTTTCTTGTATTTTGAGAATGCAGCTTTTAAAATATAAAGTATAACCTACTACTTTTTAGCCAAAAATAGAATCAGTGTGAATACATTTTTTAAAATAAATGTCTCATATCATCTTTCCAAGTTGTAATTTCTTTTACGTTAGGGACATTATCTTTTTTTTTTTTGTCATTGTGTTTCTCCTATCTTTCTAATCCCCACCCCCAATGTCTAGTGTAAAATAGCTTCTCAATCTTTTAAAAAAGATAGAATGGTATGTCTTTCTAAAATGAATATTCTCTGTCACTTTGCCTCTTGGAAATCTCACCTTTATATTGCCTTATGAAATTATGGAACAATTATTGCCAATGAAAATTACATAGTCCTTTTTTAGACCATGTAATTTTAGAATCATCTCTCTTGAATTCTAATCCAGATATGTACCATCATTTAATAATCATGTGATCTTGGACAACTGAGTAGTATTTTTTAAATTTAGATCTAGAGAACAATTGGATATAGTGAGACAGTGTATATAATGCACCCAGCCCAGTGTACGAGCACTGGATCTCTAAGACTTGTCTTTTTCCTCAGTAAACTAGATAAAAACAACCCTCGGTGCTACCAGTATCAGTTTATACCTGTTTTGGTATATGTAGAGAAAAAGTGATTTAATATATTATCATTTGAATATAAATTTACCTTTTGGCCACAAAATATAAATTTGCTTTATATACTGGATTATACTGATTTACTTTGGGTGCCACTATTCCAGTTCATTTCTTGTCTAAATGATGAATGGCACTTGGAACAGTATAGAGTAATGTTAGTTTTAGTAGACAGTAACAGTTAATAAAGAAGTTTCCCAGCTGAAACTAGGCAATAAACAGCTATGATAGCAACAAAATATGTAACTTTTTTTCTAAATGGAATATAGTGATCATATAAAATGTTAAAGGACCTGAATTCAGAGTTAGAATATAAAATTGAAATGTTTTTATGCTTTCATGCCTTTTTACACTCTTCTGCTTATTCTTTTTTCTTCTTTATAACATTGTCTCATTTCTATTCTCTCTTGTCTTCCTTACTTGAAAATCTGGAATGAGTTTTGACATCATACATGTCTTTACTTATTTAGTGTAGGGGGGTGGTAGAGTGTATTGCCAATGCAACACAAAATTGCAATTTCAAAATCTAAAGGACCTTTAAAAACAGCACAAGATTTAGAAATTAAAAAAAAGCCACACTGAACACAAGAGTTATATGCCTTTTGTGTAGAGGCACTAAAAACTTCACCTCTTGCATTTATTTACATGTGCCTAGCAAAAGTTGAAATGATGGTAAGCCCTCCTAAGTTACATTCAATAAGGAATTACTTACTGACCTATCTGCCAGGACCTTGCTAGTAACTCATGATACAACAGTGAGAAAGTCACAGTCTAGCTATAGTCTTATAGACTAGTGGTGGAATCATTGAAGTAAACATCAGTGACCACACCAGACCCAGAAGTATTTAAGATTAGTGAGCAGAAGACTATGAGAGGCAACCCGGGAACAAAACTTAATTCAGCATGAGAAAATAAGTCAAGATACTTCAAAGATGGTCTTCAAAATTGGAAAACTAAAGACTAATTAGTATGTATCTGGTGGTTGGGATAGGAAGGAGATCTCAAATCTGGAGTCTTGAGATGCATGTTCAGAAAACTGCCAGGGTCATGCTTAAGCAAAACTGTGATGGAGAACACACAGGAGGATTCAGTCAGCAGTGAACTACAGCACGTAAGCTGCCAGGGCATATGGCACCTACAGTTATTTTAGATGGAAATAAGTAGGAGTGGTTTCTGCTTTGAAAATGATCACTCTGCCTGAAGAAGAAAAATGTGTTGTGGATAGGAGATATCTGGTTCAGGGTGTTGGTGAGATAAGAACTGATGGAGTCTTCACTTGACATATATGGAATTCAACTCATGAGATTTAATGACTGATGGATAGGTGGTGAGAGTAGTCCTGGGCCAACATATCAGTTCCTGGCTTGGCAAGGTGGTGCTGTTCACTGAAATATAGAATACTGGGTGGGTGAGGGAAAGGAAGATGAGGTTAATTTTTAATGCCAGTATAGAAGTCACATGTCTGCCTATGTGCTCTGTGTATGTGTATATATACTCAGGAAGAAGACTTAAAGTATAGGTTTGAGTAGCATGTCGTATCGTGGGCTTCCCTCATAGCTCAGTTGGTAAATAATCCATTTGCAATGCAGGAGACCCTGGTTTGATTTCCTGGGTGGGGAAGATCCACTGGAGAATGGATAGGCTACCCACTCTAGTATTCCTGGGCTTCCCTTCTGGCTCAGCTGGTAAAGAATCCGCCTGCAATGCGGGAGACCTGGACTCGATCCCTGGGTTGGGAAGATCCCCTGGAGAAGGAAAAGGCTACCCACTCCAGTATTCTGGCCTGGAGAATTCATGGATACAGTCCATGGGGTGGCAAAGAGTCGGACACGGCTGAGTGACTTTCACTTTCAGCCTGTCGTATCAGGGCTTCAGATGTGGACTTGGGAGACAACAATATATAGATGACCCTTCAATTATGAGCATGAAGAGAAAGCCTGGAAAATATAATCTGAGCACAGAGGAGGACGAACATGGAACTATCAGGTTCATCAGCATTTAAGAGATGTACAAAGAAAGAAGTAGGCAATTCACTTACAAAGCAGAGAGGAGGGGAGAATAAATATTTCTGAAATAGAACAAAGCACAGAGTGAGGAAATGCTAAACTGTGTGAAGTGTTTAATAATAGGGCAGAATTATAAATTTTTCTCCTAGAATCTGAATAATCATACTGAAGAACTTTATATGTTTATTGGGCAAAAGGCCTTTTCTCTTTGAATATGTGAAAAATCTTGCTTTCCTTGTATCTTCTTTAAAAGCATAGGTATGTTGTTGGTCCCTGGTCTGTGATTCTTTTTACTCTACACTCTTCAGTCACTTCGTATAGTCTTTGTGTTTTCATCTCTTGAAGTTATATTGCAGAAATTAAAAGTAGTTCGAAAGAACTTTAATATACTGTTAATAAATCAAATATAAAGGACTATTTTGAATAATCAACTTCGTATGATTTCTATTTTTCAGTTTCACTGAATTATTATTTATAATATGAAGTTCAAGTGTTCTGAACTTGAGTATACTGTTCATTGTTAATATCACCTTGAAATCATATGTTTCAGTTGTAAAAGCAAATTAAGATGAATTAACAGGAAAATCCACATACTACACAAGAAAGAACTCCGCACTCAGCAGCAGGATATTGGAGTTCCAGTTTCTAACACCAAATTATTGTATTCCCTCATACATATACCTTAACTTTCTCGAGTTCAAATAATGTGATTTGGAAAATAATGATCTCCAATGTCCCTTAGTTTCCATTCAGTGATAAAGGAAAAGCATTTCATTCTCATGAAACAGTTCTAATATTTAATATTTAATCTAATATTTCAGTTCTAATAGGCCTGAAGTAGTTGAATAAATTTTCATGACAATGTTCTGAATTGCATGAACATGATTAAACATAGGAATTCATATAGAGCATTTTTATGTTGCTTCTAACTTTGAGGTGGTTTTCCTCCCATTTATGTGCCTGCACTTAAAAAAATTTTTTTTTCTTTCAGGATATAGCATGATTATAAGGGCTTAAACTGTTTGAGCATGGTATAAGTAGGGCAATAAACATACATGCTTAGCTAGCTATAGAAATGATGCAATTGTTCAGTTAAATATTTTCTAAAGACACTCCTCTGAAAGAGTAAATGAGCTGCCTTGGACTCATTTGTTAAGAGTTGTGGATGGTTACCAATAGTTTCCAGTCATAAGAGGTAAACCTGGAAATCAAAGAACAGAGAAAAGAAAAAGGATGTTTCTAATTATGGACTCACCTGTNAAAAAAGCCACATTGAACACAAGAGTTATATGCCTTTTGTGTAGAGGCACTAAAAACTTCACCTCTTGCATTTATTTACATGTGCCTAGCAAAAGTTGAAATGATGGTAAGCCCTCCTAAGTTACATTCAATAAGGAATTACTTACTGACCTATCTGCCAGGAACTTGCTAGTAGCTCATGATACAATAGTGAGAAAGTCACAGTCTAGCTCTAGTCTTATAGACTAGTGGTGGAATCACTGAAGTAAACATCAGTGACCACACCAGACCCAGAAGTATTTAAGATTAGTGAGCAGAAGACTATGAGAGGCAACCCGGGAACAAAACTTAATTCAGCATGAGAAAATAAGTCAAGATACTTCAAAGATGGTCTTCAAAATTGGAAAACTAAAGACTAATTAGTATGTATCTGGTGGTTGGGATAGGAAGGAGATCTCAAATCTGGAGTCTTGAGATGCATGTTCAGAAAACTGCCAGGGTCATGCTTAAGCAAAACTGTGATGGAGAACACACAGGAGGATTCAGTCAGCAGTGAACTACAGCAGGTAAGCTGCCAGGGCATATGGCACCTACAGTTATTTTAGATGGAAATAAGTAGGAGTGGTTTCTGCTTTGAAAATGATCACTCTGCCTGAAGAAGAAAAATGTG
This sequence comes from Raphicerus campestris, assembly GCA_006410735.1. Classification (NCBI taxonomy): domain Eukaryota; kingdom Metazoa; phylum Chordata; class Mammalia; order Artiodactyla; family Bovidae; genus Raphicerus; species Raphicerus campestris. The sequence goes on from SJYW01026952.1 coordinate 416,666, forward strand.
TTGTGGATAGGAGATATCTGGTTCAGGGTGTTGGTGAGATAAGAACTGATGGAGTCTTCACTTGACATATATGGAATTCAACTCATGAGATTTAATGACTGATGGATAGGTGGTGAGAGTAGTCCTGGGCCAACATATCAGTTCCTGGCTTGGCAAGGTGGTGCTGTTCACTGAAATATAGAATACTGGGTGGGTGAGGGAAAGGAAGATGAGGTTAATTTTTAATGCCAGTATAGAAGTCACATGTCTGCCTATGTGCTCTGTGTATGTGTATATATACTCAGGAAGAAGACTTAAAGTATAGGTTTGAGTAGCATGTCGTATCGTGGGCTTCCCTCATAGCTCAGTTGGTAAATAATCCATTTGCAATGCAGGAGACCCTGGTTTGATTTCCTGGGTGGGGAAGATCCACTGGAGAATGGATAGGCTACCCACTCTAGTATTCCTGGGCTTCCCTTCTGGCTCAGCTGGTAAAGAATCCCCCTGCAATGCGGGAGACCTGGACTCGATCCCTGGGTTGGGAAGATCCCCTGGAGAAGGAAAAGGCTACCCACTCCAGTATTCTGGCCTGGAGAATTCATGGATACAGTCCATGGGGTGGCAAAGAGTCGGACACGGCTGAGTGACTTTCACTTTCAGCCTGTCGTATCAGGGCTTCAGATGTGGACTTGGGAGACAACAATGTATAGATGACCCTTCAATTATGAGCATGAAGAGAAAGCCTGGAAAATATAATCTGAGCACAGAGGAGGACGAACATGGAACTATCAGGTTCATCAGCATTTAAGAGATGTACAAAGAAAGAAGTAGGCAATTCACTTACAAAGCAGAGAGGTGGGGAGAATAAATATTTCTGAAATACAACAAAGCACAGAGTGAGGAAATGCTAAATTGTGTGAAGTGTTTAATAATAGGGCAAAATTATAAATTTTTCTCCTAGAATCTGAATAATCATACTGAAGAACTTTATATGTTTATTGGGCAAAAGGCCTTTTCTCTTTGAATATGTGAAAAATCTTGCTTTCCTTGTATCTTCTTTAAAAGCATAGGTATGTTGTTGGTCCCTGGTCTGTGATTCTTTTTACTCTACACTCTTCAGTCACTTCGTATAGTCTTTGTGTTTTCATCTCTTGAAGTTATATTGCAGAAATTAAAAGTAGTTCGAAAGAACTTTAATATACTGTTAATAAATCAAATATAAAGGACTATTTTGAATAATCAACTTCGTATGATTTCTATTTTTCAGTTTCACTGAATTATTATTTATAATATGAAGTTCAAGTGTTCTGAACTTGAGTATACTGTTCATTGTTAATATCACCTTGAAATCATATGTTTCAGTTGTAAAAGCAAATTAAGATGAATTAACAGGAAAATCCACATACTACATAAGAAAGAACACTGCATTCAGCAGCAGGATATTTGAGTTCCAGTTTCTAACACCAAATTACTGTATTTCCTCATACGTATACCTTAACTTTCTCGAGTCCAAATAATGTGATTTGGAAAATAATGATCTCCAGTGTCCCTTTGGTTTTTAAAATCCAGTGTTTTTCAGTTTATCTCAACAAACAGTACAAAGTTTCCATTCAGTGATAAAGGAAAAGCATTTCATTCTCATGAAACAGTTCTAATATTTAATATTTAATCTAATATTTCAGTTCTAATAGGCCTGAAGTAGTTGAATAAATTTTCATGACAATGTTCTGAATTGCATGAACATGATTAAACATAGGAATTCATATAGAGCATTTTTATGTTGCTTCTAACTTTGAGGTGGTTTTCCTCCCATTTATGTGCCTGCACTTAAAAAAATTTTTTTTTCTTTCAGGATATAGTATGATTATAAGGGCTTAAACTGTTTGAGCATGGTATAAGTAGGGCAATAAACATACATGCTTAGCTAGCTATAGAAATGATGCAATTGTTCAGTTAAATATTTTCTAAAGACACTCCTCTGAAAGAGTAAATGAGCTGCCTTGGACTCATTTGTTAAGAGTTGTGGATGGTTACCAATAGTTTCCAGTCATAAGAGGTAAACCTGGAAATCAAAGAACAGAGAAAAGAAAAAGGATGTTTCTAATTATGGACTCACCTGTGACAGCTGCCTGATCTCTAAGAGACATGTCAAGTGATGCTTCTCTGCCAGAATGTTGGCTTTCCCAAAGAATGAAGCTTTGTGCGTCCTTTGGATTTCCTGTATTTTCGTCTCCGTACTAGTTCAGCAAGGAACCAGAGCTTTTCAGTGTGACAATGGGATCTCCTTGCCTCTTGACAATGTGTGTGACTTCACAGATCAGTGTGGCGACATGAGCGATGAACAGCAATGTAAGTTTCCTTTCTCTCCATCCTTTAAATCCTGTCCACCTTTAATCCAGGGGCTGCTGAGTTGCCTGAGGAAGTTCAGCTAGATGCCCAGTTCTGCACAGCGTTCATTTCTGTGACTTCAGTGTCAATCAGAAACTAAAAGACTCTTTTTCAGACATAAAGAGCAGACTAATGGACACAGGGCGGGGACGGTGAGGGTGGGATGAATTGAGAGAGTGGCATTGAAGCATCGTCAGTCACTCAGTCGTGTCTGACTCTTTGCGACCCCATGGACTGCGGTGCTCCAGGCTTCCCTGTCCATCACCAACTCCTGGAGCTTACTCAAACTCATGTCCATCAAGTTGGTGATGTAAAATAGATAGCCAGTGGAATGTTGCTGTATGATAACAGATAACTCAAATTTGGTGGTCTGACAGTCTAGAGGGGTGGGATAGGATGGCGGGGGTAGGAGGGAATTTCAAGAAGTGGGGCGAATACCTGTACCCGTAGTTGATTCATGTTGATATGTGTCAGAAAGCAACATAATATTATAAAGCAATTATCCTCCAGTTATAAATAAATTTAAAGAAACAGATCCACAAATAAAAATAACTCAAATGTTATCAAATTGCCAAGATTCTACTTGATGGGATATATTTTGAATCAGTTTTTACTGAGTATAAAGAGGAAATGAAATGCAAAAAGACATATTTCATGTTGTTATCCATGAAACAAGATTTTTTAAAAAACTTAGTCATGCAGTTTTAAAATGCGGTGATGGAAATTATGAGCTTAAGTTGGAATATAGTTATGGGACTACTTAATATTAATTCAAGATTGAGGTTTTTTTTTTTTTTTTTTTTTTTTTTGCTTATATGATACTCCCACCATGTGAGTTGGTACCTGTTGTACACAGAGCATAATTGATGAATATCCTTTGATTCTAAGGCAGAGTAAAGAGGGGAAGCCTTAGAGAGTTCAGGGCCTTGATTTTGGATCCTGGGTCAACCATCTACTAATTGTGTGATCTTGGACCTCCAGTTTGTTATACGAAGTCATAAAATGAGATAAACTGATCTCCCTGGCGGGAAAATGCTCCTGGTATAAAATTAATAAAAAGTTCACTTAGGAAGATAAAGGCATGTATGTTTCTGTAGTTTCCATTACAGTATCACATCCTGAAAATAGACTGTATTTCATCAATGGAACCAGTGTCATTTCTACAAGCAGCCACCTTTTATAAACAACATTTTCCCACAATTAAATGGGTCCATTATTGATTTGTAGTAACCCTCAGATACCTGGAGGCACTAAGTCTAGTATTTTAGAACAATTTACTCAAACCGTTTCTGTTTTGTGTTCAGATATTATCTTAATTAGTGCTTACAGAATTCTTCATCTTCTACATAAAGCTCTACATATTTGCTTTGTTGGAATTTGTAAATTCAGTTGTTACTACAAAAAAACAAGAAAAGCTGGAAATATTCTCTTTAGAAGGAAACAGGTGAGGGATTTTTCTCCTACAGTTTGTGATTACAATCAGGCAGTTAGGAACTATCAAACACAAACTGCACCGGAAGAGGAGGATTCATTTATATTTGTCCAGTTTACCCAGAGAGGCCACCTGTGAACGCACTGCCCTTTCTTTGGCCTGTCTGGCAGAAGCCATTACTATTCTTTGAGCAGCAAAGGGAAACCACTTGGCTGGTTTGACCAGAAGTGCAAAGTCTCTTCCATTAATAATCCCTCTGAAGCTTCCTTTAGCACTATTGCTCTGATAACATGAGTGGTTCTGCTTTGAGGAAAAGGTTAATGTGAAAGAAGGGGAGAGTTGCTGAGCAGGAAAGATCTGGCTGCATGAAAGATTCTAATAACCCCAGACTGAGAGACGCATGAAGGAACAGATCTGTCGAATAAACAGATTTCATTTTAAATGTTACCCTGGGGAAGTCACCTCTTGGCTTTTACACTTTTCATTTTCATTTCTGAGAAGTTCCACTTCAGTATTTTATTTAAAATGGGATAACCGTAGATAAAATTGACAATCACTTTTAAGCATGAATTTCTTTTGTATACCACACTAGAGGGGAAATATTGTGGAGGAATCATGATAGCAAAGCAGTTTTTCTCTTGAAAATTTGCAATGCTAAACTTACAGAGAAAATATATATATATTTTCTAAAGCTAACTTTATTATGATGTTTAAGCAATCACATTTTTGGGGAAAAAAGCAATCTGTGACCCTCTTTAAAGTCCAAATAATGTGAGCTCTAGAGAATGGATTAATATAATTTTAAAAATGAAATTGGCATAGTTAAAATTCAGCTGCAACTAATTCTATTAATAATTTTTTGAAAATTTTCTTATTTTACATGATGGTTCTATTTTCAGAATATTTGAACGTATTATTTTAACTCAGTATTTTTTTAAGATAGTACATATAGAAAGACTAAATCTTCAGAGTGAAATAAATTATGTATACATGATATTGAGCAAATAAATTTTGAGCAAGAAAATAATTTTTAGGTGTAGTAATTAAATGTTCTTAATGTTGACAAGAACTTCCCTTTACTAGAATTTGTTAATTTCCTGAGCCAGGGGAATAAGTGTTGTGGTAGTGCTCTAGGTCTTTGTTTTTTAATTATGTTTCTCATGTCACATTGTCTGCCTCCACGCGGTACCCCATTGCCTTGTCTGCCTCATTCTATTAAGTTTCTATTAGTTTAATTAAACTAAGCAATAGTTTCTCTTTTAGCAATCGTGCAAAATTATTTGATGTCCAAAGGCTTTATTACTTTATTTTTACTCAGCGACAAAACAGTAATGTTACTTATGTTACTATCATTCAGATAACAAATCAACCATAAGATAATAAACTATACTATTGATACAAGGTTGAGGTATATCCCATGCAGTGGGTCTCTACTACTGGAATACTGCCAGAAAATATTCATAGACAATTACTTGAGCATACCTGAAGTTAGTTTTAATATTAACTGTTTAACTTTTAAATATTAACTGTTTAACATTTAAACATTAACTGTTTAGCATTTATGTTTAGAGCTAAATTTACTGTGATTCAAAAATGGAAAAATATATTCAGTTATATAATTTCTCTTGTACTTACACTTCTTGCTTAAGAATACTTCCATTTGGTCTCTTTTGTTTATTTTGATATGATGAAATATATCATAAAGTTTTAAAGTATTACCTAGCTTCTTTTGCAAACTTTTTGGATTTAGGAATTTTTCAAAAGGTATTTACTTCATATAAATCTTTGTATGTGAAATGTGTGAAAATTACCTCAGAGGTACATTCTGAAAATCTGAGAGGTGATAGTGTTTATTCAGATGATATTAAGTACAAACATTGTTTCTTCAGTAGGATGACAGAAATGTCAACTACTTTTAAAAGTAATTGTAATTGCAGAAGTTCATTGAAGTATATGAAGATAAACATTAATAGAGTGAAATGTGAGTTTTCATGTACAGTATTTATCTTACCACTACATTGAATGCAAAATGAAATTTCTGTATGCAAGAGTGATAACTTTCTATTAAAGGTCCCATATTCACCATTACAGACAGCGGTGAAAAGTGATAAGATCTTTTGGCCAAACTGCTGCTCTGAAGTAGAGAATTGTTTGTAAGCAGCTATATAACCTTTATAATACTCATGTAATACTACTGCAGGTTAGAGTAAATGCCACACATAGTCAGTATTTCTGTAGAAATCACCAGACAATTAGATACAGAGAATTACTTTGAATTTTGCTAATCTTGAGTAACAGCATTACAGTTAAAATAATGATTTGAAAATCTGATGGTATCTGTGTCAAATTCTTGCCAAAGATGTGCTTAATGGCTTGAGATTAAAGGCAACTATATGACAAGATTCCAACCTAAGTAACATTAGATAATTCTGGTGTGAGATATGGAATTTCTTATTCCATTTGCTATCACATACCTTTCTGAATTAGGATTTTTTCTATTTTTGTCTCATTGAAACTATTAAAATTAATTCAGTGTGAAGTATAAACATTTCCCTGATAAAATCAATTAATGGTTTCAAATTGCTCAGCCAAATAATAGCACTCTTTCATGGAAATTTACTTTTCAGGTTAATTAAAATTTACTTTTATTTAATTGGAGTATTTTGAATGTATTTTTGTCCTTTGCAGGAACTGGCCATTAATTTTTAAATAAAATGAGGGTAAGGGAGATAATTCTTTGCGAATTATCGCAATTTTTTATATACTATCCACATGAGGGAAATCATCTTCTAAACAGTAAAATGTATGTAAAATTTTGTGACTATGAAATACATAGCTTTCCTCAAAAAGGAATGAGATAAAAACACTTAATCTTGGACTAGAAGGAAATTAACCTTAACACAGTAATGGCTATATATGAACAATCCACAGCTAACAGTATACTCAATGGTGATAGACTGAAAGCTTTTTCTTTAAGATCTGGAACAAGATAAGATGCCCTCTTTAATCACCTCTGTCAGCATAGTACTAGAAGTCCCAGCCAGAGCAATTAGACAATAAAAAGAAATTAAAGCCATTAAAACTGGATATGAACACAAAAAAATTATCTCTGTTCACAGAAAATGGGATCTTAAATGTAGAAAATCTTAAAAAGTCTGTGAAAAAAACGTTAGAAGAAAGAAAGAAATTAAGCTGCCAGATTCAAAATCAACATACAAATGTTAGCTGCATTTCTGTACACAATGAACCATCTAAAAAGGAAATTAAGAAAAAATTCCATTCATAAAAGTGTAAAACAAAATAAAATACCTAGGAATAAACATAACCAAGGATATGAAATCCAAAAATTGTTGGCTGGAAGGAATTAAAGAAGACCCAAATAAATGCAAAGACATCTCATATTCAGGGATTGGAAGAATTAATAGTGTTCCGATATCAGTAGCACCCAAGTATCCTCCAGCAGATGAATGAGTAAATAAGATGTGGTAGATAAATACAACAGAATATTGTTCAGATTTAAAAAGGAAGGACATTCTGACACATGCTACAACATGGATGAACCTTGAGGGCAATTATACTAAGTGGAATTAACCAATCACGAAAGGACAAATATTTTATTCCACTTTTATGCGGTACCTAGAGTAGTCAAGTTTATAGACAGAAAGTAGAATGGTGGTTTTGAGGGGCTGAGGGGGGGGAATGAAAAGCTGGGGAAATGAAACAGTTGTGAACTTGGAGGGTGATGATGGTTGCATATTAGTGTGAGTGTATTTGTTACCACAGAGGTATATACTTAAAATGATGGATTTTATGTATGTCTTGGCACAATTTTCTAAGAAAAGCAGGATTTATTATTAAGGAAAGACTATAACTCTGCCTCATAGAATTTTCAAGAGGGAAAAAATGTGCATTATTAATATAGGCCTAGGCAAAACTGTGAAATAAATGCCTTCCACCTCTCCTTTTTAGAATTTCCTAATTCTTGTATTTTCTATTTTCTAAGAACTTCATTATTGTGATAACCTACCCATACTAAGTTAATCCTGAATTCTGCATCAATTTCTTCACCATTACCACTATTAAATTTTTTCCTATTCTTTTCCATTGTCTCAGAAGCATGCCCTATGTTAACTATCACTTGAGGATATTTTAAAAAATATTTTCCCCAATTATGGTGTTAACGATCACATTTTTGAATGGCTCTGCAATAAAATTTTAATGAGAGAATCTGGCATGGTGGAAGCCAATTCAGAAGATAATTGGGTCTACCAAGCAACCTCAAAGAACAAGATAGAGACAGTCTCTTTTTGACGATAGTACACTTGACCTGTGGTATCACAAAATTAAAAGCAAAATGATGAGTTTCTCAAGTTCAGAAAGCTCAGGAACATGATTCTCTGGATAAGTTCCTGCATCTGTTCCTTCTTTTTCCATATCCAGTCCAACTGCAGCATTGCTATAATAGCAGATAAATCTTCACACAGATTTTACTATAGCAAGTACTGTCAGATTTGAATATAGATGGGTGGCATATGAGATTATAAAAGGCAAATCAACCACAATTCAAGAAAAATTGTTCAAATGGCTTAAAATGCCCAGTTCTCTGTTGGGAGAAAAATGAGTACTTAGAAAATTTTCTGATGGAGTTTTTGAATAACCCAACAGTTATGAGATGTTCGTGATTGCTTCTTTTTAATAAGAATGAGTTGAAAACTGTATGCTCATTAGATTCATGCTGTAACGAAAAGAACCCCTGTTGAGACTATTCAGAAATAAAAATGTTTTATTTAGCTACTTTGTAGCTCTGACACTTCAGAATACATCATCATTATCCTTGTTTATTAAAGAGAACAAAAACATTGAAAGCAAACATCAACTAAGTAATTTTAACCAAGGTAATTTCTTGATATTTAAAAACTGACACCTATGTGAGAATGTGAGTATATTTCATACACATAATTGTTGAAATACAGTGATAAAAATACTTTTGTGAATATTTTGTAATCAGAAATAGATCATTGGAAACATTCCTGGGAGCTGAAAGAGACTTAAACAGGTACATATTTATGCAGGCTATTGCATAGCTATTTGAGTGACACAGACACATTTATATACAAATAGCACGTAATTTACTTCATTTTCTGTTCAACTAGATTCTTGGATCAGTAGGAGTCCATGAGGTAATAGCTCAGATATTCCAGCAATTCTAAACCTTTTAAAGGACTTCAGGCAATTATAATCAGAGTATGATTCATAGACTAATCAATTTTCTTAGTTTTTAGGTAGAAGGACATTGCTTCTCCCTGGAAATATTGGTTTCCTCAGGTTGAGTAGAAATTTGACCTACCAACCTTTAAGTCTAGGTATTTGGTAAAAATAGGTTAGTGGATTAACAATGAGACCTTAGAGTTTTAAGAATTCAGGTTTTGGAGTCAAAAAAGACCTGGGTTCCACTTTTGGCCCCAGCATTCACTTGCTGCCTGCTTTGTAAGGTTGTTGTAAAGAGCTCAGTTCAGTTCAGTTCAGTCGCTCAGTCATGTCCAGCTCTTTGGGACCCCATGAATCGCAGCACGCCAGGCCTCCCTGTCCATCACCAACTCCCGGAGTTCACTCAAACTTATGTCCATCGAGTCAGTGATGCCATCCAGCCATCTCATCCTCTGTCGTCCCCTTCTCCTCCTGCCCACAATCCCTCCCAGCATCAGAGTCTTTCCCAGTGAGTCAGCTCTTCGCATGAGGTGGCCTNCTTTAACCTCTGAACCACCAGGGAAGCCCCTGTTAATATTACAGAATACAGCTGCTTTGTAAAATGTTTCAATAAGGAATCTAGGACTAAAATTAATAAAACAGACCATTGGTAGTAAAGCAGGTTTAGCTAATATTGTTTAAAAATGTCATTTATAAATTGGCTCTTAGTACTCACATGGATGATCACAAGAACGTGCACCAGATGTATTACTAAGTAATATTTTGACCAAAATATGATTAAATAAAAATGAGGTTTTTGTGACTAGGTTGCTAAGCACTGTCTTATCTACTAGTCAGAATAAGTACTGTGGCTAATGTAACCAGTCAGGACAAGAACAAACTTGTCAAAGGAAAATCACCTTTACTAAGAGCTGCAACCCAGGGATGGTATATTTGTGGTTAAATTAATCTATTTTTTAGAGTGACATTTGCAGATGTTGGATAATGGAATAAAGCCCACTCTGTATGATTATCACAGCAACCAGGTTTCCAAATCCTTTCCTTTCTCCCAAGTCTGTTGGATCACTTGTACCCAGAGAAAATGGAATTTAAAAAGAAAAAGCCAGAAAATACCCTTTTTGTGGGTGATTAAAATACATTGTATCATTAGATCTTCATAGAAATCAATCAAGGGAGAAAGGACAGGATGTCAGTATTTTAGTTTCATAGGTGAAAAAAAGGGCTTGGTGTGGTTAAATGGTTTAGCTAGGCCCTCAGTAAGACACAAAATCAGGCCTAGGTCCTCAGTCTTATGACCTCATGTATGGCATTCTGTCTGTATGACCACACTGGTTTTTACGTGTGGGGATTTATTTGAATGTCATGTGCAGAAAAACCTTTGCATCCATAAAGTAGACTGAAATTGTGAAAAACTATCCAGCTGTTAATCTCTATTTCTCATTTGTTCCTAAGCTTTCTTTTTTCATGTATTATTTCTTAAGTAGACACATAGGGTTTTGGAAGCTAATTTCTTTTCTCTCTCATTAGGCTCGGATTATGAAAGATGTGATTTTGAGGATGGGCTCTGTAGTATGATACAAGATCAGAGTCTGCGACTTGGCTGGACAAAGAGGAATGGGCTGATCGGCCAGTTACCTCCATTTTATGATCACAATGGTGATACGTCTGGTAAATGCTTTGAACTTTATTATTCATTTTTGTCAAATGGTTGGTTAGGACAGTAAAATCTTGGCTGATATTTAGAGACTGTGATTATAATGTCTAATCTGATATCTTCTTTAACCATATTTAAGATATTTGTGATTCTAAAGTGTCATATTGTTATCTGGTTGAGTCGTGTCTGACTCTTCGCAACCTCACGGACTATAGCCTACCATGCTCCTCCGTCCATGGGATTCTCCAGGCAAGAATGCTGAGTGGGTTGCCATTTCCTTCTGCAGGGGATCTTCCCGACCCAGGGATCGAAACCAGGTCTCCTGTCTTGCAGGTGGATTCTTTACCACTGAGCCACTCAGTATCAAAAATGTCATATCAGATACTTATAATTGGGTTCCTGAGATCCCAAAGGACTATCTAGATAATTGGGATTTTCTAGCTATTTTGACTCTCTCTGAAAACTGTGAAATTTAAATGTGACAATCCTACATAAATTAGTCAAATATCTTTGCTTTTGGCTCAATTGATTGTAGTAATGCTCATTGTCTTTGGCTGCCTAGAAAGCACTGATGGGTTGACCACTGGCCTTTCAGTTGGCTCTGGACCCAGATATTTGTTTGTTTTATTTGTTAGCTAATGAACTTCATTCATTCACCTTGATATCAGGCAATTAAGATAATTTAGTGAACAGAAATTGACCCTGTGCCTGCTTTCATCTGATGGCCTTACACGTGATATGGAAAGAGGTAATTTTTTGCCTGGCATAACTAATTGAAGGCTGGTGATTTTTTAAAGTTTGTATTTCTCTCAAATAAATACAATTAAATGTTATATGTGAATGTTTCCCTAAAGATAACTTTTTCTTTTTGGCTGCACCACGCAACTTGTGGGATCTTAGTTCCCCAACCAGGGATTGAACCTGGTTCCATGGCAGTGAACCCCCAAGTCTCAACCACTGGACCCCCAGAGAATTACCTGCTTAGAGATAATTTAGAGCAATTACATATTAATAGTTTGGAAATGTTTACATATATAGTATACATGAGATTGGAATCCCAGCGCTGACACTTATTAACTATATAATCTTGAGCAATTTACTTTGTTAAGACTTGGCTTACTCAATTCTAAAATCTATCTTGGATCAGATTTAAGAGCTAAATAAGATATTTTGAGTAGAACTTGTCATAAACTCTCTGATACAAAGTTGATATTTAATACATTCCTGAATAATTTTGGTTTTCCTAATTTTAACTCTTATGTAAGTAAAATGTTTATCTTGACTTTGATGACAAAAATAAGTTTTAAAAAAGAATTTTTAACCATTGTTAGGAAAAAGCCAACTTTTTCACCACCACCCCTGCCTCCTCACCCCGCCCCACCCCCCGA
>SJYW01026952.1:429152-453890 GCA_006410735.1 Raphicerus campestris
CCCCCCAAAAAAAGACCAGCTTCACAAACAGGACTATGGAAAACGTAAAAGTTTTATTGTGAATTCAGTTGAACTAGATGGTGCCACTGAATCTGGTTCCCAGATTTTAGCCAGTGTAATACCATTTCCCTTTTAGAACCTCCCCACTGTTTCTTCCTTGTACTTTACAAGATTTTTCACAGTATACTTTTACTTACTGTAGTCTCCATCATGGGCAGAAGACTTGATACTTTGATTTTATGTCATATGTAGCTCTTACTCTATTCTTGCTTGCCTCTTCGTCTGGAAGTTAGACAACATCATAATCTCCACCTCTTTTCTGTTATCCTCCTTTTCATCCCTCTTTCTTTCTCCTTCCTTCTGTCCATTTTCTCATTTTGCCATGCTAAGTTTTTGATAGCCTAGTTGGAGAAGGCAATGGCACCTCACTCTAGTATTCTTGCCTGAAAAATCCCATGGACGGAGAGCCTGGTGGGCTGCAGTCCATGAGGTTGTGAAGAGTCAGACATAACTGAGTGACTTCACTTGCACTTTTCACTTTCATGCATTGGAGAAGGAAATGGAAACCCACTCCAGTGTTCTTGCCTGGAAAATCCCAGGGACAGGGGAGCCTGGTGGGCTGCCGTCTATGGGGTCACACAGAGTCGGACACAACCTACGCGACTTAGCAGCAGTAGCAGCAGCAGCAGTTAAGAGATAAAGTGGGATCATTTATATAAAAATTGAGGTGTTATACAGGCAGACACTCTTTTATCTGTGTCACTTGGTTTGACTCCAGATCTTTGGAGTCAGACTCACTGGGTTTGAACCTTGGCCCTGCGAACCTGCTTACTGTGTTGTTTCAGTTTCCTCATCTGTAGAACGGAAATAATAATATTAGCCAAAAAGGGAAAAGGAGGCAAAATTTTGATTAGCATAGTAATGAAAGGCTACTGATTTTAATAATAGTCATGTGTCTCATAACTACAATTAAATGTTAAAATATGAGTTTTCCCTAGAGATAATTTTAAATAACCAAATGTTTTGCCTTCAGATATAAAGTGTTGACAATGTTTATGGAAAAATAGCTATGCTGAAATCTTGTCTTAATTCAAAAATTCTTATTTTGTGAGTTTTAATAAAATTTTTGATTAACTTACACTTGAAATAATTTGCCAGTGCTCCAGATTAAGTTTCATCATGTAATCAATGCCTTGAGAAGTTTTCTGAGCTAATTTTGAAAATCTTTGAGAACATTGAAAGCATCACTGTACTGATGTTTGATGTCTACTAAAGCTTGAAGCAGAGTAATCAAGATGTAGTCCTGATTTTTAAAGGTATATAACACTGCAATTTGATAAAATAATATTATTATAAAAATTTAAATACATCTTTGCAATTACAGTAACACTTTTTTAAAAGGATGGACTATAAGAATTTTTCTTGTAAGAGTATAAAATTTTTTCTTATAACTCATAAATGAGTTTTTCTTTTAATTCTTATAAATATATAAGTACAGAATAATTCTAGAGTTCAACTAATGGTAAAGGTGACACATGAGGTTTTTAAAATGTATAATTATCTGTAAAGTTAAACTGTATAGGTTTATCAAAGATAAAAAATTATGAAAAGTTAATATTTCCCTTTATACCATAGATTATTTTCCTTATTTTAATATTTAAAATTAGGTTTAAATGGAATTATGAGAACTTTTGTGATTTTAACCAATTGTTAAGATGGGTCTAAAGTCCATATCCTGTATTATGAAACACACTATTGAACAGCATCCAGTCTTTTCATTTTGTCCTAGGAAAGTATGATCGTAGTCTAGAACTGAAATCCCTTTGCTGTTCTCCACAGACACACCTGCAGGATCCATTTCTAGAGCATTTCTTTGGTCATTTGGGATTGTTGGGCAGTTTTAGTCAGTCTGTTGTTGGCCCCAGAAGTTATATCCTGTTCCAGGCAACTATAAAGTTAAAATACTTGCCAGTTGTTTTCAACACATGCCTACCATGAGGAGTCTATTTGCACTGGGCAATTTTAGACAGCCTTATAAGTGATGGCTTCAGGAAACATGCATACTCCATCACGTCCAACTCTTTGCTAGCCCATGAACTGTATAGCCCGCCAGGCTCCTCTGTCCATGGGATTCTCCCGGCAAGAATACTGGAGTGGATTGCCATTTCCTTTGCCATCAGGAAACATCAGTGACGTCAAACAATGATAATTATTTGGTAATGAGGCTTGAAAGATTTTTAGCTTCATTCTGCTCATTCCTATGGTTGCCATACTGCACCAGGAATGTAGGCTGCCATTTTTTTATAGTTGCTATGGGGCTTAAGAGTGGGCAATGGGAATAGGGCAAATTAAAAAAAAAAGCCTAAAATTTATTGAAATTCATTGTTGTTGTTTTTTTTTTAACTGAGATTCAGTTATCTATTGAATAAAAGTTCTCCAGTTCTCTAAATTTTATTATGGTCATTTTGCCAGTATTTTCATTGCTTTTATGGATGAAATAATTTTCAGAGATCTTTGGCAATTTTGTTAATATCATCCTCATATTTTTGTATGTTTTATGATTTCCTAAAGTGATTCACCTAGCCCTTTATCACTGAAGCAGACTTAAATTGATATGGCAGCATTTATTTACACACTGCTAGCAACTATAAAGGATTACTGTTTGAGAGTATCCTTTGACACAGTTTTAGCAAATATTATGTGGCTATGTTGACTTGTGAATTTAATGAATAGGAATAAACCAAAACTTGATTCAATAGAAATAGAATTTAATAAATAGAAATTATCATCTTGAAGGAATTTGTATGCAAGACTGCTATTTTACCTCTGTTATCTGAACTGAGCCATATTTCTGTCACAGATGAACATACTTTTTCTTTTCCAAAGTTTTAATATTCTAACCTTTGCCTCATGCCTTGGAGTTTGTCACAATGATCCATTCCTGCAGCCTGAATTTTTTTGGATAGTATCTCACTGTTAACATACTCAAGTTTTTGAGTTCCTTTAAATGCATTGGTTGCTATGCAGGAGCAATAGGATTTATATTTATTCTGCTTGTATTCATTACTATTAATCACTTAGAACTTGGAAAATGGAGAAAAGGCAAGACTGCCTATCAGTCATTGAAGAAAGTGAGACTGAAAATTCTACCTTATCTTTTCTGAGGATCAAGGTTGGTGGAATTCACTGCCAAAATTATTGAATTTAGCCCTCAAAAACTTGATTCATGGTTTTTATTGCTTTCATATTTTATATACTTTTTTGTCATCAATCTTAAGTTTACATTGGAGTTTTACTCCTATACTTACCCAGCAACTAGGAAGAAAAACCCCTCTAATGTAAACATTTGAGATTATAAATGATATCATGTCATCTTACTTTGTAATGTCATTAACCCTTATTTTATAATTTTAATAGTTAGCAACTTCATCACAGGGTTATTTTAAATATGTTTTAAAGATATGCTATGCAGTTGCTTTTATGGATGCAAGCATAAAATGGGAATTTGTGAATCGGATAAATCAGATCAGTTCAGTTGCTAAGTTGTGTCCGACTCTCTGCGACCCCACGCACTGCAGCATGCTCAGCTTCTCTGTCCGTCATCAGCTCCCAGAGCTTGCTCAAATTCACGTCCATCGAGTTGGTGACGATGAATACACTGAAACAAATAGGGTAGAGATAAATAGATGACATGTGATGATGACAATATGTGTCTATGTGCTATGATACTTACTCCGTTATGATACTTACTCTGTCAAGACTAAGAATGGTGTGTGGACAGGACATTGAGAACCTTTAAAAAAAAATCAGCTTTGTAAGTCCCTTCTTGATGGTGAAAGCCAGTGGCAAGAAAGGGTATCAAATGAGGGAATGGGCTTGTGGAACATTTTTTGCTGCCAGGAATCTGCTTCTTTCTTTTTTAATCATAAACTTGATAACTAAAGCCCCAGGGAAAGCAAGAGAACTTTCTATACTTTGATATTTTCCAAGGAATATCTCCAGCTATGAATTAAAGAAATTCTATGCTGATAGGGAGCAATGTAAAACTGAGCATGCAAAAAGAGTGGATATACGCATAACTGATTTACTTTGCCTCTGGACACCTGAAACTAACACAACATTGTGAGTCAACTGTATTCCAATAAAAATGTTTTAAAAATTGTGTGTGTATTTAAAAAAAATACTTGTTATTATCACTAAATTAGAATTAAAAGTTAAAAACGTATTGCTATACTGGGTGTATTTTGAACATATTTTTCTCCCATGAAATGAAAGCTTGTTACTAGAACAAATGCTAAAGGATCTTAAGTTGTTTCTGAATGTAAACTTTACTTTCTATGATAACCTGAAGATTATCATTTAATTCTGGGCACAATACAGAGTAATTCAGTGTCATAAAATGTACTAAATGACAGTTCTTTTTTATAACACACCTAACTTAAATATTTATATATTTATTATTTTATTGAAAATGCTGTTCTATTACATAATGGCTAAAATGTATCCATCTGATTTTTAAGACCAAGCTTTGAAAACTAAATATGGTTAAGTAATTTCCTTACCAAATGAAAATAACTTTTTCTGTATGTATCACAAATGCTTTTTAGCAGCTGAATATTTATAAATAGTAATTATGGGCCCATTGAATAGTGTTACTATTTGTATTGCAAACAATTTTATTTACACCTCAAACAATNTCCTTTTCATCCCTCTTTCTTTCTCCTTCCTTCTGTCCATTTTCTCATTTTGCCATGCTAAGTTTTTGATAGCCTAGTTGGAGAAGGCAATGGCACCTCACTCTAGTATTCTTGCCTGAAAAATCCCATGGACGGAGAGCCTGGTGGGCTGCAGTCCATGAGATTGTGAAGAGTCAGACATAACTGAGTGACTTCACTTGCACTTTTCACTTTCATGCATTGGAGAAGGAAATGGAAACCCACTCCAGTGTTCTTGCCTGGAAAATCCCAGGGACAGGGGAGCCTGGTGGGCTGCCGTCTATGGGGTCACACAGAGTCGGACACAACCTACGCGACTTAGCAGCAGTAGCAGCAGCAGCAGTTAAGAGATAAAGTGGGATCATTTATATAAAAATTGAGGTGTTATACAGGCAGACACTCTTTTATCTGTGTCACTTGGTTTGACTCCAGATCTTTGGAGTCAGACTCACTGGGTTTGAACCTTGGCCCTGCGAACCTGCTTACTGTGTTGTTTCAGTTTCCTCATCTGTAGAACGGAAATAATAATATAAGCCAAAAAGGGAAAAGGAGGCAAAATTTTGATTAGCATAGTAATGAAAGGCTAGTGATTTTAATAATAGTCATGTGTCTCATAACTACAATTAAATGTTAAAATATGAGTTTTCCCTAGAGATAATTTTAAATAACCAAATGTTTTGCCTTCAGATATAAAGTGTTGACAATGTTTATGGAAAAATAGCTATGCTGAAATCTTGTCTTAATTCAAAAATTCTTATTTTGTGAGTTTTAATAAAATTTTTGATTAACTTACACTTGAAATAATTTGCCAGTGCTCCAGATTAAGTTTCATCATGTAATCAATGCCTTGAGAAGTTTTCTGAGCTAATTTTGAAAATCTTTGAGAACATTGAAAGCATCACTGTACTGATGTTTGATGTCTACTAAAGCTTGAAGCAGAGTAATCAAGATGTAGTACTGATTTTTAAAGGTATATAACACTGCAATTTGATAAAATAATATTATTATAAAAATTTAAATACATCTTTGCAATTACAGTAACACTTTTTTAAAAGGATGGACTATAACAATTTTTCTTGTAAGAGTATAAAATTTTTTCTTATAACTCATAAATGAGTTTTTCTTTTAATTCTTATAAATATATAAGTACAGAATAATTCTAGAGTTCAACTAATAGTAAAGGTGACACATGAGGTTTTTAAAATGTATAATTATCTGTAAAGTTAAACTGTATAGGTTTATCAAAGATAAAAAATTATGAAAAGTTAATATTTCCCTTTATACCATAGATTATTTTCCTTATTTTAATATTTAAAATTAGGTTTAAATGGAATTATGAGAACTTTTGTGATTTTAACCAATTGTTAAGATGGGTCTAAAGTCCATATCCTGTATTATGAAACACACTATTGAACAGCATCCAGTCTTTTCATTTTGTCCTAGGAAAGTATGATCGTAGTCTAGAACTGAAATCCCTTTGCTGTTCTCCACAGACACACCTGCAGGGTCCATTTCTAGAGCATTTCTTTGGTCATTTGGGATTGTTGGGCAGTTTTAGTCAGTCTGTTGTTGGCCCCAGAAGTTATATCCTGTTCCAGGCAACTATAAAGTTAAAATACTTGCCAGTTGTTTTCAACACATGCCTACCATGAGGAGTCTGTTTGCACTGGGCAATTTTAGACAGCCTTATAAGTGATGGCTTCAGGAAACATGCATACTCCATCACGTCCAACTCTTTGCTAGCCCATGAACTGTATAGCCCGCCAGGCTCCTCTGTCCATGGGATTCTCCCGGCAAGAATACTGGAGTGGATTGCCATTTCCTTTGCCATCAGGAAACATCAGTGACGTCAAACAATGATAATTATTTGGTAATGAGGCTTGAAAGATTTTTAGCTTCATTCTGCTCATTCCTATGGTTGCCATACTGCACCAGGAATGTAGGCTGCCATTTTTTTATAGTTGCTATGGGGCTTAAGAGTGGGCAATGGGAATAGGGCAAATTAAAAAAAAAAGCCTAAAATTTATTGAAATTCATTGTTGTTGTTTTTTTTTTAACTGAGATTCAGTTATCTATTGAATAAAAGTTCTCCAGTTCTCTAAATTTTATTATGGTCATTTTGCCAGTATTTTCATTGCTTTTATGGATGAAATAATTTTCAGAGATCTTTGGCAATTTTGTTAATATCATCCTCATATTTTTGTATGTTTTATGATTTCCTAAAGTGATTCACCTAGCCCTTTATCACTGAAGCAGACTTAAATTGATATGGCAGCATTTATTTACACACTGCTAGCAACTATAAAGGATTACTGTTTGAGAGTATCCTTTGACACAGTTTTAGCAAATATTATGTGGCTATGTTGACTTGTGAATTTAATGAATAGGAATAAACCAAAACTTGATTCAATAGAAATAGAATTTAATAAATAGAAATTATCATCTTGAAGGAATTTGTATGCAAGACTGCTATTTTACCTCTGTTATCTGAACTGAGCCATATTTCTGTCACAGATGAACATACTTTTTCTTTTCCAAAGTTTTAATATTCTAACCTTTGCCTCATGCCTTGGAGTTTGTCACAATGATCCATTCCTGCAGCCTGAATTTTTTTGGATAGTATCTCACTGTTAACATACTCAAGTTTTTGAGTTCCTTTAAATGCATTGGTTGCTATGCAGGAGCAATAGGATTTATATTTATTCTGCTTGTATTCATTACTATTAATCACTTAGAACTTGGAAAATGGAGAAAAGGCAAGACTGCCTATCAGTCATTGAAGAAAGTGAGACTGAAAATTCTACCTTATCTTTTCTGAGGATCAAGGTTGGTGGAATTCACTGCCAAAATTATTGAATTTAGCCCTCAAAAACTTGATTCATGGTTTTTATTGCTTTCATATTTTATATACTTTTTTGTCATCAATCTTAAGTTTACATTGGAGTTTTACTCCTATACTTACCCAGCAACTAGGAAGAAAAACCCCTCTAATGTAAACATTTGAGATTATAAATGATATCATGTCATCTTACTTTGTAATGTCATTAACCCTTATTTTATAATTTTAATAGTTAGCAACTTCATCACAGGGTTATTTTAAATATGTTTTAAAGATATGCTATGCAGTTGCTTTTATGGATGCAAGCATAAAATGGGAATTTGTGAATCGGATAAATCAGATCAGTTCAGTTGCTAAGTTGTGTCCGACTCTCTGCGACCCCACGCACTGCAGCATGCTCAGCTTCTCTGTCCGTCATCAGCTCCCAGAGCTTGCTCAAATTCACGTCCATCGAGTTGGTGACGATGAATACACTGAAACAAATAGGGTAGAGATAAATAGATGACATGTGATGATGACAATATGTGTCTATGTGCTATGATACTTACTCCGTTATGATACTTACTCTGTCAAGACTAAGAATGGTGTGTGGACAGGACATTGAGAACCTTTAAAAAAAAATCAGCTTTGTAAGTCCCTTCTTGATGGTGAAAGCCAGTGGCAAGAAAGGGTATCAAATGAGGGAATGGGCTTGTGGAACATTTTTTGCTGCCAGGAATCTGCTTCTTTCTTTTTTAATCATAAACTTGATAACTAAAGCCCCAGGGAAAGCAAGAGAACTTTCTATACTTTGATATTTTCCAAGGAATATCTCCAGCTATGAATTAAAGAAATTCTATGCTGATAGGGAGCAATGTAAAACTGAGCATGCAAAAAGAGTGGATATACGCATAACTGATTTACTTTGCCTCTGGACACCTGAAACTAACACAACATTGTGAGTCAACTGTATTCCAATAAAAATGTTTTAAAAATTGTGTGTGTATTTAAAAAAAATACTTGTTATTATCACTAAATTAGAATTAAAAGTTAAAAACGTATTGCTATACTGGGTGTATTTTGAACATATTTTTCTCCCATGAAATGAAAGCTTGTTACTAGAACAAATGCTAAAGGATCTTAAGTTGTTTCTGAATGTAAACTTTACTTTCTATGATAACCTGAAGATTATCATTTAATTCTGGGCACAATACAGAGTAATTCAGTGTCATAAAATGTACTAAATGACAGTTCTTTTTTATAACACACCTAACTTAAATATTTATATATTTATTATTTTATTGAAAATGCTGTTCTATTACATAATGGCTAAAATGTATCCATCTGATTTTTAAGACCAAGCTTTGAAAACTAAATATGGTTAAGTAATTTCCTTACCAAATGAAAATAACTTTTTCTGTATGTATCACAAATGCTTTTTAGCAGCTGAATATTTATAAATAGTAATTATGGGCCCATTGAATAGTGTTACTATTTGTATTGCAAACAATTTTATTTACACCTCAAACAATATATCCATATGACTCATTATGCTCTTGATTTTTCACTTGCTTAACATTTGCTTTCCCTGCTGAATATGAAGCAAAAGCAAACTAGTGATTGGCCACTTGTATCACCCTGATGCCAACTCTTCAACTAAATTATGTTTATAAAATTATTCCAGGTAGTACATTCTCAGAGCAATTTTCTGTTATTTCAAGGATTTCAGTTATGCCTCTGACTGTATCTATAAGCAATCATTAATGTTCTTTTTTCCCACTTAATTAGGGTAAATTTTGGAAAAGCTGTAGGGAATAAGAGGTTTCATAGATTTCATAATTAAGTCTGTCAGTGATGTGACAATTAAAGTTAATTTCCAAGACAGCTTTAAAATACCCCTAAATAACTTGAGTAGATAGACCTTCACAATCATCATCAATGTCATTTTTTCATTCTTCTTGACAAATGAGGGTTTACCAAATAGGGTAGGAGGAAATAGTGGTTCCCAGATAATACACTATAACTTTGTCAGGCATTGCAAAAATTTATGAAAGCCCAGAGAATAGTCTGTATTTATTTTATAAGCTTCTAAATAGTGACAGTCCTCTGGCATAATCTGTACTGCAGTGTACAGGACAGCACTGGGACTCAGTATTGTTTTCCATGTAATCCTGGGAAAAACTGTGGCTAACTGACCCAATTCTTTCAGGAGACAAGCACTACAAAAGATTTCTTTTAAATTCTTCACTGAATTACTTATTTGGGTGGGCAGTCCCAGTATAATGTTTTTCCTGGATACCATCTTTGCTGAGTTATAACTTTCTAAATTATATGGGATAAACTGGGTTGTGGATTATAGTCCATAATAGTGTTATATGGAGTACACTCAAAATTAGTTATTTTACTGGGGAGTATATCGAAGTAACAGTATCAGCCAGACCATTTGCAAAAATAAATGGTACAGTTAAATAGTTCATTTTTTAAACAAAAATATATTGACCTAATGTGGATATGGACCTGAATTATTGTCTGGTGTATTGAATACATTTACCAATGATGGTCTTGTTTCTAACAGCTCACTTCCTCTCATTGGTCTCTACCTTGGATTCTACTTCCTCAAACATAAGCAGCAGAGTTTTTCTTCCAACGAATAACCAACATGCTTGTCAGGTATTTGAAAGCACATGGTATTTGAATTACTTTCCACATTTGGGAATGTCGTTATTATAATCATGGACATTCATTATTTTTCACAGATTACATTTTATTACTTCTCCAGCCAAATGAACGGCAAATTAACGGCTGGCTTTCAAACTACCTGTGATGGCCCTATACAGCATTTATGGCACAACACTCCTGGGCTCCAGAATCGCTGGGAGAGGAATGTCATCAAAATTCAGAGTCCCCAGAGGTTTCAGGTATGTATGTTGTGTTTTCTGTCTTTGAAGGAAAAATGATAAAGTACAGATGTTTAACACCAGGTGATTAATCATCCCAGTTGTCTGAGGACTGAGGAATCTGCCAGAACTGTCACGTGTTGAAACCAAATAGTTCCAGGAAGTTGGGGTGGCCAGTCACCCTAAAAGACAGTTTTAAGAAGTTTGAAACTTATGTATTAAAACTAAATTTGCTGTATAGTGACATATATTGATATAACAGTAAAATATGACCTTCTAATACTCTTTCTAATTTCTTGAATCCCCTCCACTTTCCTTTTTCTCTCATCATTCCAATCTTCTTTCATTTTGCATTCTTAAGAATTTGATTCACTTCTACTGAGGTGGATGAATCTAGAGTGAGGTAAGTGAGAAAAAGAAAAACAAATATCATATATTAATGCATACATATGGAGTTGAGACCAATGGTACTGATAAGCCTATTTGTAAGGAGGAATAGAGACGCAGAGAGAGAACAGACCTGCAGACACAGTGGGCTTAGGAGAGGGTGAGATGCATTAACAGAGATGCACTGAAACATACATGTCACCATTTGTAAAACAGATGGTTTTGAGGAAGTTGCAGCATAACACAGGGAGCTCACCCTGGTGCTCTGTGACAGTCTAGAGGGGTGCAGGAGGGGTTCAAGAGGGAGGGACGCATGAATGCTCTGGCTAGTTCACAGTGCTATGTGGCAGAAACCAACACAACATTGTAAAGCAATTATCCTCCAATTGAAAAAAAAATTGCTTCTGTTTCACAGTTTTCTCAAGCTTTAGAGAGAACAAGATTGTCTTGGGTAATGAGAATATAGATCGTTTTCAATATTAATACCAAATGCTGCTGAAGTGGAATCATTATCATATTCATTTCATGATTAAACTCAAATTAGTCAATGCAGCCTTCATCTTCTAAAATAATTTTGAGAATTAAAGCCAATGTAAGCCTGTAAAACACATTTATTTATGCAGCCTAATAAAACTTATATATGATGNGTAAAAGTTTTATTGTGAATTCAGTTGAACTAGATGGTGCCACTGAATCTGGTTCCCAGATTTTAGCCAGTGTAATACCATTTCCCTTTTAGAACCTCCCCACCGTTTCTTCCTTGTACTTTACAAGATTTTTCACAGTATACTTTTACTTACTGTAGTCTCCATCATGGGCAGAAGACTTGATACTTTGATTTTATGTCATATGTAGCTCTTACTCTATTCTTGCTTGCCTCTTCGTCTGGAAGTTAGACAACATCATAATCTCCACCTCTTTTCTGTTATCCTCCTTTTCATCCCTCTTTCTTTCTCCTTCCTTCTGTCCATTTTCTCATTTTGCCATGCTAAGTTTTTGATAGCCTAGTTGGAGAAGGCAATGGCACCTCACTCTAGTATTCTTGCCTGAAAAATCCCATGGACGGAGAGCCTGGTGGGCTGCAGTCCATGAGATTGTGAAGAGTCAGACATAACTGAGTGACTTCACTTGCACTTTTCACTTTCATGCATTGGAGAAGGAAATGGAAACCCACTCCAGTGTTCTTGCCTGGAAAATCCCAGGGACAGGGGAGCCTGGTGGGCTGCCGTCTATGGGGTCACACAGAGTCGGACACAACCTACGCGACTTAGCAGCAGTAGCAGCAGCAGCAGTTAAGAGATAAAGTGGGATCATTTATATAAAAATTGAGGTGTTATACAGGCAGACACTCTTTTATCTGTGTCACTTGGTTTGACTCCAGATCTTTGGAGTCAGACTCACTGGGTTTGAACCTTGGCCCTGCGAACCTGCTTACTGTGTTGTTTCAGTTTCCTCATCTGTAGAACGGAAATAATAATATAAGCCAAAAAGGGAAAAGGAGGCAAAATTTTGATTAGCATAGTAATGAAAGGCTAGTGATTTTAATAATAGTCATGTGTCTCATAACTACAATTAAATGTTAAAATATGAGTTTTCCCTAGAGATAATTTTAAATAACCAAATGTTTTGCCTTCAGATATAAAGTGTTGACAATGTTTATGGAAAAATAGCTATGCTGAAATCTTGTCTTAATTCAAAAATTCTTATTTTGTGAGTTTTAATAAAATTTTTGATTAACTTACACTTGAAATAATTTGCCAGTGCTCCAGATTAAGTTTCATCATGTAATCAATGCCTTGAGAAGTTTTCTGAGCTAATTTTGAAAATCTTTGAGAACATTGAAAGCATCACTGTACTGATGTTTGATGTCTACTAAAGCTTGAAGCAGAGTAATCAAGATGTAGTACTGATTTTTAAAGGTATATAACACTGCAATTTGATAAAATAATATTATTATAAAAATTTAAATACATCTTTGCAATTACAGTAACACTTTTTTAAAAGGATGGACTATAACAATTTTTCTTGTAAGAGTATAAAATTTTTTCTTATAACTCATAAATGAGTTTTTCTTTTAATTCTTATAAATATATAAGTACAGAATAATTCTAGAGTTCAACTAATGGTAAAGGTGACACATGAGGTTTTTAAAATGTATAATTATCTGTAAAGTTAAACTGTATAGGTTTATCAAAGATAAAAAATTATGAAAAGTTAATATTCCCCTTTATACCATAGATTATTTTCCTTATTTTAATATTTAAAATTAGGTTTAAATGGAATTATGAGAACTTTTGTGATTTTAACCAATTGTTAAGATGGGTCTAAAGTCCATATCCTGTATTATGAAACACACTATTGAACAGCATCCAGTCTTTTCATTTTGTCCTAGGAAAGTATGATCGTAGTCTAGAACTGAAATCCCTTTGCTGTTCTCCACAGACACACCTGCAGGATCCATTTCTAGAGCATTTCTTTGGTCATTTGGGATTGTTGGGCAGTTTTAGTCAGTCTGTTGTTGGCCCCAGAAGTTATATCCTGTTCCAGGCAACTATAAAGTTAAAATACTTGCCAGTTGTTTTCAACACATGCCTACCATGAGGAGTCTATTTGCACTGGGCAATTTTAGACAGCCTTATAAGTGATGGCTTCAGGAAACATGCATACTCCATCACGTCCAACTCTTTGCTAGCCCATGAACTGTATAGCCCGCCAGGCTCCTCTGTCCATGGGATTCTCCCGGCAAGAATACTGGAGTGGATTGCCATTTCCTTTGCCATCAGGAAACATCAGTGACGTCAAACAATGATAATTATTTGGTAATGAGGCTTGAAAGATTTTTAGCTTCATTCTGCTCATTCCTATGGTTGCCATACTGCACCAGGAATGTAGGCTGCCATTTTTTTATAGTTGCTATGGGGCTTAAGAGTGGGCAATGGGAATAGGGCAAATTAAAAAAAAAAGCCTAAAATTTATTGAAATTCATTGTTGTTGTTTTTTTTTTAACTGAGATTCAGTTATCTATTGAATAAAAGTTCTCCAGTTCTCTAAATTTTATTATGGTCATTTTGCCAGTATTTTCATTGCTTTTATGGATGAAATAATTTTCAGAGATCTTTGGCAATTTTGTTAATATCATCCTCATATTTTTGTATGTTTTATGATTTCCTAAAGTGATTCACCTAGCCCTTTATCACTGAAGCAGACTTAAATTGATATGGCAGCATTTATTTACACACTGCTAGCAACTATAAAGGATTACTGTTTGAGAGTATCCTTTGACACAGTTTTAGCAAATATTATGTGGCTATGTTGACTTGTGAATTTAATGAATAGGAATAAACCAAAACTTGATTCAATAGAAATAGAATTTAATAAATAGAAATTATCATCTTGAAGGAATTTGTATGCAAGACTGCTATTTTACCTCTGTTATCTGAACTGAGCCATATTTCTGTCACAGATGAACATACTTTTTCTTTTCCAAAGTTTTAATATTCTAACCTTTGCCTCATGCCTTGGAGTTTGTCACAATGATCCATTCCTGCAGCCTGAATTTTTTTGGATAGTATCTCACTGTTAACATACTCAAGTTTTTGAGTTCCTTTAAATGCATTGGTTGCTATGCAGGAGCAATAGGATTTATATTTATTCTGCTTGTATTCATTACTATTAATCACTTAGAACTTGGAAAATGGAGAAAAGGCAAGACTGCCTATCAGTCATTGAAGAAAGTGAGACTGAAAATTCTACCTTATCTTTTCTGAGGATCAAGGTTGGTGGAATTCACTGCCAAAATTATTGAATTTAGCCCTCAAAAACTTGATTCATGGTTTTTATTGCTTTCATATTTTATATACTTTTTTGTCATCAATCTTAAGTTTACATTGGAGTTTTACTCCTATACTTACCCAGCAACTAGGAAGAAAAACCCCTCTAATGTAAACATTTGAGATTATAAATGATATCATGTCATCTTACTTTGTAATGTCATTAACCCTTATTTTATAATTTTAATAGTTAGCAACTTCATCACAGGGTTATTTTAAATATGTTTTAAAGATATGCTATGCAGTTGCTTTTATGGATGCAAGCATAAAATGGGAATTTGTGAATCGGATAAATCAGATCAGTTCAGTTGCTAAGTTGTGTCCGACTCTCTGCGACCCCACGCACTGCAGCATGCTCAGCTTCTCTGTCCGTCATCAGCTCCCAGAGCTTGCTCAAATTCACGTCCATCGAGTTGGTGACGATGAATACACTGAAACAAATAGGGTAGAGATAAATAGATGACATGTGATGATGACAATATGTGTCTATGTGCTATGATACTTACTCCGTTATGATACTTACTCTGTCAAGACTAAGAATGGTGTGTGGACAGGACATTGAGAACCTTTAAAAAAAAATCAGCTTTGTAAGTCCCTTCTTGATGGTGAAAGCCAGTGGCAAGAAAGGGTATCAAATGAGGGAATGGGCTTGTGGAACATTTTTTGCTGCCAGGAATCTGCTTCTTTCTTTTTTAATCATAAACTTGATAACTAAAGCCCCAGGGAAAGCAAGAGAACTTTCTATACTTTGATATTTTCCAAGGAATATCTCCAGCTATGAATTAAAGAAATTCTATGCTGATAGGGAGCAATGTAAAACTGAGCATGCAAAAAGAGTGGATATACGCATAACTGATTTACTTTGCCTCTGGACACCTGAAACTAACACAACATTGTGAGTCAACTGTATTCCAATAAAAATGTTTTAAAAATTGTGTGTGTATTTAAAAAAAATACTTGTTATTATCACTAAATTAGAATTAAAAGTTAAAAACGTATTGCTATACTGGGTGTATTTTGAACATATTTTTCTCCCATGAAATGAAAGCTTGTTACTAGAACAAATGCTAAAGGATCTTAAGTTGTTTCTGAATGTAAACTTTACTTTCTATGATAACCTGAAGATTATCATTTAATTCTGGGCACAATACAGAGTAATTCAGTGTCATAAAATGTACTAAATGACAGTTCTTTTTTATAACACACCTAACTTAAATATTTATATATTTATTATTTTATTGAAAATGCTGTTCTATTACATAATGGCTAAAATGTATCCATCTGATTTTTAAGACCAAGCTTTGAAAACTAAATATGGTTAAGTAATTTCCTTACCAAATGAAAATAACTTTTTCTGTATGTATCACAAATGCTTTTTAGCAGCTGAATATTTATAAATAGTAATTATGGGCCCATTGAATAGTGTTACTATTTGTATTGCAAACAATTTTATTTACACCTCAAACAATATATCCATATGACTCATTATGCTCTTGATTTTTCACTTGCTTAACATTTGCTTTCCCTGCTGAATATGAAGCAAAAGCAAACTAGTGATTGGCCACTTGTATCACCCTGATGCCAACTCTTCAACTAAATTATGTTTATAAAATTATTCCAGGTAGTACATTCTCAGAGCAATTTTCTGTTATTTCAAGGATTTCAGTTATGCCTCTGACTGTATCTATAAGCAATCATTAATGTTCTTTTTTCCCACTTAATTAGGGTAAATTTTGGAAAAGCTGTAGGGAATAAGAGGTTTCATAGATTTCATAATTAAGTCTGTCAGTGATGTGACAATTAAAGTTAATTTCCAAGACAGCTTTAAAATACCCCTAAATAACTTGAGTAGATAGACCTTCACAATCATCATCAATGTCATTTTTTCATTCTTCTTGACAAATGAGGGTTTACCAAATAGGGTAGGAGGAAATAGTGGTTCCCAGATAATACACTATAACTTTGTCAGGCATTGCAAAAATTTATGAAAGCCCAGAGAATAGTCTGTATTTATTTTATAAGCTTCTAAATAGTGACAGTCCTCTGGCATAATCTGTACTGCAGTGTACAGGACAGCACTGGGACTCAGTATTGTTTTCCATGTAATCCTGGGAAAAACTGTGGCTAACTGACCCAATTCTTTCAGGAGACAAGCACTACAAAAGATTTCTTTTAAATTCTTCACTGAATTACTTATTTGGGTGGGCAGTCCCAGTATAATGTTTTTCCTGGATACCATCTTTGCTGAGTTATAACTTTCTAAATTATATGGGATAAACTGGGTTGTGGATTATAGTCCATAATAGTGTTATATGGAGTACACTCAAAATTAGTTATTTTACTGGGGAGTATATCGAAGTAACAGTATCAGCCAGACCATTTGCAAAAATAAATGGTACAGTTAAATAGTTCATTTTTTAAACAAAAATATATTGACCTAATGTGGATATGGACCTGAATTATTGTCTGGTGTATTGAATACATTTACCAATGATGGTCTTGTTTCTAACAGCTCACTTCCTCTCATTGGTCTCTACCTTGGATTCTACTTCCTCAAACATAAGCAGCAGAGTTTTTCTTCCAACGAATAACCAACATGCTTGTCAGGTATTTGAAAGCACATGGTATTTGAATTACTTTCCACATTTGGGAATGTCGTTATTATAATCATGGACATTCATTATTTTTCACAGATTACATTTTATTACTTCTCCAGCCAAATGAATGGCAAATTAACGGCTGGCTTTCAAACTACCTGTGATGGCCCTATACAGCATTTATGGCACAACACTCCTGGGCTCCAGAATCGCTGGGAGAGGAATGTCATCAAAATTCAGAGTCCCCAGAGGTTTCAGGTATGTATGTTGTGTTTTCTGTCTTTGAAGGAAAAATGATAAAGTACAGATGTTTAACACCAGGTGATTAATCATCCCAGTTGTCTGAGGACTGAGGAATCTGCCAGAACTGTCACGTGTTGAAACCAAATAGTTCCAGGAAGTTGGGGTGGCCAGTCACCCTAAAAGACAGTTTTAAGAAGTTTGAAACTTATGTATTAAAACTAAATTTGCTGTATAGTGACATATATTGATATAACAGTAAAATATGACCTTCTAATACTCTTTCTAATTTCTTGAATCCCCTCCACTTTCCTTTTTCTCTCATCATTCCAATCTTCTTTCATTTTGCATTCTTAAGAATTTGATTCACTTCTACTGAGGTGGATGAATCTAGAGTGAGGTAAGTGAGAAAAAGAAAAACAAATATCATATATTAATGCATACATATGGAGTTGAGACCAATGGTACTGATAAGCCTATTTGTAAGGAGGAATAGAGACGCAGAGAGAGAACAGACCTGCAGACACAGTGGGCTTAGGAGAGGGTGAGATGCATTAACAGAGATGCACTGAAACATACATGTCACCATTTGTAAAACAGATGGTTTTGAGGAAGTTGCAGCATAANAATTATCTGTAAAGTTAAACTGTATAGGTTTATCAAAGATAAAAAATTATGAAAAGTTAATATTCCCCTTTATACCATAGATTATTTTCCTTATTTTAATATTTAAAATTAGGTTTAAATGGAATTATGAGAACTTTTGTGATTTTAACCAATTGTTAAGATGGGTCTAAAGTCCATATCCTGTATTATGAAACACACTATTGAACAGCATCCAGTCTTTTCATTTTGTCCTAGGAAAGTATGATCGTAGTCTAGAACTGAAATCCCTTTGCTGTTCTCCACAGACACACCTGCAGGATCCATTTCTAGAGCATTTCTTTGGTCATTTGGGATTGTTGGGCAGTTTTAGTCAGTCTGTTGTTGGCCCCAGAAGTTATATCCTGTTCCAGGCAACTATAAAGTTAAAATACTTGCCAGTTGTTTTCAACACATGCCTACCATGAGGAGTCTATTTGCACTGGGCAATTTTAGACAGCCTTATAAGTGATGGCTTCAGGAAACATGCATACTCCATCACGTCCAACTCTTTGCTAGCCCATGAACTGTATAGCCCGCCAGGCTCCTCTGTCCATGGGATTCTCCCGGCAAGAATACTGGAGTGGATTGCCATTTCCTTTGCCATCAGGAAACATCAGTGACGTCAAACAATGATAATTATTTGGTAATGAGGCTTGAAAGATTTTTAGCTTCATTCTGCTCATTCCTATGGTTGCCATACTGCACCAGGAATGTAGGCTGCCATTTTTTTATAGTTGCTATGGGGCTTAAGAGTGGGCAATGGGAATAGGGCAAATTAAAAAAAAAAGCCTAAAATTTATTGAAATTCATTGTTGTTGTTTTTTTTTTAACTGAGATTCAGTTATCTATTGAATAAAAGTTCTCCAGTTCTCTAAATTTTATTATGGTCATTTTGCCAGTATTTTCATTGCTTTTATGGATGAAATAATTTTCAGAGATCTTTGGCAATTTTGTTAATATCATCCTCATATTTTTGTATGTTTTATGATTTCCTAAAGTGATTCACCTAGCCCTTTATCACTGAAGCAGACTTAAATTGATATGGCAGCATTTATTTACACACTGCTAGCAACTATAAAGGATTACTGTTTGAGAGTATCCTTTGACACAGTTTTAGCAAATATTATGTGGCTATGTTGACTTGTGAATTTAATGAATAGGAATAAACCAAAACTTGATTCAATAGAAATAGAATTTAATAAATAGAAATTATCATCTTGAAGGAATTTGTATGCAAGACTGCTATTTTACCTCTGTTATCTGAACTGAGCCATATTTCTGTCACAGATGAACATACTTTTTCTTTTCCAAAGTTTTAATATTCTAACCTTTGCCTCATGCCTTGGAGTTTGTCACAATGATCCATTCCTGCAGCCTGAATTTTTTTGGATAGTATCTCACTGTTAACATACTCAAGTTTTTGAGTTCCTTTAAATGCATTGGTTGCTATGCAGGAGCAATAGGATTTATATTTATTCTGCTTGTATTCATTACTATTAATCACTTAGAACTTGGAAAATGGAGAAAAGGCAAGACTGCCTATCAGTCATTGAAGAAAGTGAGACTGAAAATTCTACCTTATCTTTTCTGAGGATCAAGGTTGGTGGAATTCACTGCCAAAATTATTGAATTTAGCCCTCAAAAACTTGATTCATGGTTTTTATTGCTTTCATATTTTATATACTTTTTTGTCATCAATCTTAAGTTTACATTGGAGTTTTACTCCTATACTTACCCAGCAACTAGGAAGAAAAACCCCTCTAATGTAAACATTTGAGATTATAAATGATATCATGTCATCTTACTTTGTAATGTCATTAACCCTTATTTTATAATTTTAATAGTTAGCAACTTCATCACAGGGTTATTTTAAATATGTTTTAAAGATATGCTATGCAGTTGCTTTTATGGATGCAAGCATAAAATGGGAATTTGTGAATCGGATAAATCAGATCAGTTCAGTTGCTAAGTTGTGTCCGACTCTCTGCGACCCCACGCACTGCAGCATGCTCAGCTTCTCTGTCCGTCATCAGCTCCCAGAGCTTGCTCAAATTCACGTCCATCGAGTTGGTGACGATGAATACACTGAAACAAATAGGGTAGAGATAAATAGATGACATGTGATGATGACAATATGTGTCTATGTGCTATGATACTTACTCCGTTATGATACTTACTCTGTCAAGACTAAGAATGGTGTGTGGACAGGACATTGAGAACCTTTAAAAAAAAATCAGCTTTGTAAGTCCCTTCTTGATGGTGAAAGCCAGTGGCAAGAAAGGGTATCAAATGAGGGAATGGGCTTGTGGAACATTTTTTGCTGCCAGGAATCTGCTTCTTTCTTTTTTAATCATAAACTTGATAACTAAAGCCCCAGGGAAAGCAAGAGAACTTTCTATACTTTGATATTTTCCAAGGAATATCTCCAGCTATGAATTAAAGAAATTCTATGCTGATAGGGAGCAATGTAAAACTGAGCATGCAAAAAGAGTGGATATACGCATAACTGATTTACTTTGCCTCTGGACACCTGAAACTAACACAACATTGTGAGTCAACTGTATTCCAATAAAAATGTTTTAAAAATTGTGTGTGTATTTAAAAAAAATACTTGTTATTATCACTAAATTAGAATTAAAAGTTAAAAACGTATTGCTATACTGGGTGTATTTTGAACATATTTTTCTCCCATGAAATGAAAGCTTGTTACTAGAACAAATGCTAAAGGATCTTAAGTTGTTTCTGAATGTAAACTTTACTTTCTATGATAACCTGAAGATTATCATTTAATTCTGGGCACAATACAGAGTAATTCAGTGTCATAAAATGTACTAAATGACAGTTCTTTTTTATAACACACCTAACTTAAATATTTATATATTTATTATTTTATTGAAAATGCTGTTCTATTACATAATGGCTAAAATGTATCCATCTGATTTTTAAGACCAAGCTTTGAAAACTAAATATGGTTAAGTAATTTCCTTACCAAATGAAAATAACTTTTTCTGTATGTATCACAAATGCTTTTTAGCAGCTGAATATTTATAAATAGTAATTATGGGCCCATTGAATAGTGTTACTATTTGTATTGCAAACAATTTTATTTACACCTCAAACAATATATCCATATGACTCATTATGCTCTTGATTTTTCACTTGCTTAACATTTGCTTTCCCTGCTGAATATGAAGCAAAAGCAAACTAGTGATTGGCCACTTGTATCACCCTGATGCCAACTCTTCAACTAAATTATGTTTATAAAATTATTCCAGGTAGTACATTCTCAGAGCAATTTTCTGTTATTTCAAGGATTTCAGTTATGCCTCTGACTGTATCTATAAGCAATCATTAATGTTCTTTTTTCCCACTTAATTAGGGTAAATTTTGGAAAAGCTGTAGGGAATAAGAGGTTTCATAGATTTCATAATTAAGTCTGTCAGTGATGTGACAATTAAAGTTAATTTCCAAGACAGCTTTAAAATACCCCTAAATAACTTGAGTAGATAGACCTTCACAATCATCATCAATGTCATTTTTTCATTCTTCTTGACAAATGAGGGTTTACCAAATAGGGTAGGAGGAAATAGTGGTTCCCAGATAATACACTATAACTTTGTCAGGCATTGCAAAAATTTATGAAAGCCCAGAGAATAGTCTGTATTTATTTTATAAGCTTCTAAATAGTGACAGTCCTCTGGCATAATCTGTACTGCAGTGTACAGGACAGCACTGGGACTCAGTATTGTTTTCCATGTAATCCTGGGAAAAACTGTGGCTAACTGACCCAATTCTTTCAGGAGACAAGCACTACAAAAGATTTCTTTTAAATTCTTCACTGAATTACTTATTTGGGTGGGCAGTCCCAGTATAATGTTTTTCCTGGATACCATCTTTGCTGAGTTATAACTTTCTAAATTATATGGGATAAACTGGGTTGTGGATTATAGTCCATAATAGTGTTATATGGAGTACACTCAAAATTAGTTATTTTACTGGGGAGTATATCGAAGTAACAGTATCAGCCAGACCATTTGCAAAAATAAATGGTACAGTTAAATAGTTCATTTTTTAAACAAAAATATATTGACCTAATGTGGATATGGACCTGAATTATTGTCTGGTGTATTGAATACATTTACCAATGATGGTCTTGTTTCTAACAGCTCACTTCCTCTCATTGGTCTCTACCTTGGATTCTACTTCCTCAAACATAAGCAGCAGAGTTTTTCTTCCAACGAATAACCAACATGCTTGTCAGGTATTTGAAAGCACATGGTATTTGAATTACTTTCCACATTTGGGAATGTCGTTATTATAATCATGGACATTCATTATTTTTCACAGATTACATTTTATTACTTCTCCAGCCAAATGAACGGCAAATTAACGGCTGGCTTTCAAACTACCTGTGATGGCCCTATACAGCATTTATGGCACAACACTCCTGGGCTCCAGAATCGCTGGGAGAGGAATGTCATCAAAATTCAGAGTCCCCAGAGGTTTCAGGTATGTATGTTGTGTTTTCTGTCTTTGAAGGAAAAATGATAAAGTACAGATGTTTAACACCAGGTGATTAATCATCCCAGTTGTCTGAGGACTGAGGAATCTGCCAGAACTGTCACGTGTTGAAACCAAATAGTTCCAGGAAGTTGGGGTGGCCAGTCACCCTAAAAGACAGTTTTAAGAAGTTTGAAACTTATGTATTAAAACTAAATTTGCTGTATACTGACATATATTGATATAACAGTAAAATATGACCTTCTAATACTCTTTCTAATTTCTTGAATCCCCTCCACTTTCCTTTTTCTCTCATCATTCCAATCTTCTTTCATTTTGCATTCTTAAGAATTTGATTCACTTCTACTGAGGTGGATGAATCTAGAGTGAGGTAAGTGAGACAAAGAAAAACAAATATCATATATTAATGCATATATATGGAGTTGAGACCAATGGTACTGATAAGCCTATTTGTAAGGAGGAATGGAGACGCAGAGAGAGAACAGACCTGCAGACACAGTGGGCTTAGGAGAGGGCGAGATGCATTAACAGAGATGCACTGAAACATGCATGTTACCATTTGTAAAACAGATGGTTTTGGGGAAGTTGCAGCATAACACAGGGAGCTCACCCTGGTGCTCTGTGACAATCTAGAGGGGTGCAGGAGGGGTTCAAGAGGGAGGGACGCATGAATGCTCTGGCTAGTTCACAGTGCTATGTGGCAGAAACCAACACAACACTGTAAAGCAATTATCCTCCAATTGAAAAAAAAATTGCTTCTGTTTCACAGTTTTCTCAAGCTTTAGAGAGAACAAGATTGTCTTGGGTAATGAGAATATAGATCGTTTTCAATATTAATACCAAATGCTGCTGAAGTGGAATCATTATCATATTCATTTCATGATTAAACTCAAATTAGTCAATGCAGCCTTCATCTTCTAAAATAATTTTGAGAATTAAAGCCAATGTAAGCCTGTAAAACACATTTATTTATGCAGCCTAATAAAACTTATATATGATGGAAATTATAATCTAATAACTATTATAGGCGTTCTCAGAAAAATAGCACATACTATAACATTTTGGGCAGCCAAGGAAGATTTTCCACTTAAAAAATGGATCTTAAAATATTTTATTCTGAACAAATATGCTTTTTAAACCTGGTTTGTGACTCAATTTAGCCCAGGTAGGTTTCCTGTATCATCTATTATTAGAATATTATAATAATTTTATAATTTTGACATGGAATAGAAAATCATCTGATATGTGATGGATTTAGCACTTGCCTTAATATAGAGAGTAAATTGTATTGAATTTTGAGTGGCTAAGAGGGAATATGGGAGAATGAACAAGACCTCTATTATTAAAATTGAATGATAAGATATAAGAATGGCACATATTCTTAATTGATCTATCATAAAATCACTGAAGTTCAGAATTTTCAGCCTTTTGTAAAGCCAAATGGGGATCCAAAGAAGATGAAAGAAAATCGTTTAGTAGATAGTTAGGTGACTCCTGGATGATGACTTGAGGAAAACTGTGCAGCTGGAAGCATAATTCTGTTATTTGAGGCTTTGTATCCTCTTGAAATCCAGTATTATTGGGGTGTGTGTCTGAGTGAGTGAGTGAGTGAGGTGGGGGTGGTATTTTATGCCATCAGGCATGTAAGTCTTCCTATAAAGGACTCTTCAGGCACAGGGACAAGTCACCTTGAGTTCCTGCCTTGGTGGGGAGTGCTCTGCGGAGTGAGAGCCCCAGACAACAAGAATGCATCCAATTTGTTGTGGATGTTCAGGTGTCATTAACCAAAGGATAAATTTCTAGTTTATTTATTATATTACTACTTTATTTTCTTACTTCCCTATGTCTGTCTCTTTTCTATAACAATAGCAACAAGAGAGTTAAGAGTGCCTTTGAGGGGACACTGACTAGATGCTGAAGGATGAGCTTGCTGAAGTCCCTCTGTCGGCATGCTTGTCTAAACCTTAAGGACTGTTATGAGACTCTTGTCTGAGTGTAAAATTTATCAGTATTTATACATCTTTTCTGACTTTGAAACAGAGTGGGTGATTAAAAAAAAAAAAAGAGTCTTAAGCTATTTTTGTCAAG
>SJYW01026952.1:453988-471816 GCA_006410735.1 Raphicerus campestris
GTTTATTTTTCTGGAGTTGAGCTGCAAAAGTTGCTTGTATATTTTTGAGATTAGTTGTTTGTCAGTTGCTTCATTTGCTATAATTTAACTGAATCAAATAAATACACATATTGCAAACTCTGAGGAGAGGCTTCAAGGTAAGAAGATAATTTAAAAGCTACTTCAGGACTTCCCTGGGTGGTCCAGTGGTTAAGATCCATGCTTCCAATGCAGGGAGCCTGTGGTTTGATCCCTGGGAAGGGAACTAGATCCCACATTTTGCACCTAAGAACTTGCATGCTGCAACTGAGGCCTGGCAGAGCCAAATAAATAACATAAAAGCTATTTCATTAGATCAGGTATGAAGATGTAGGAGTGGAAATAGCAATGGAAAAGAAAGAGGGCNAGGGAACTAGATCCCACATTTTGCACCTAAGAACTTGCATGCTGCAACTGAGGCCTGGCAGAGCCAAATAAATAACATAAAAGCTATTTCATTAGATCAGGTGTGAAAATGTAGGAGTGGAAATAGCAATGGAAAAGAAAGAGGGCTTAATAGGTCTTGATCAGTTGGACCTGACGGGGGGAGAAAGTGATTCCAAGGATCATTTTAGGGTTTTGAACATTGCAGATGGCAGTCTCCTGATACCATTTTCAGAGGATGAGTGTCAGGGCAGAGGTCCAAGTTGAGAGGAAAGAACATCTTGAATTAGAAGTGTCTTTGTGTCACCTGACTGAAAATATTCAACAGATGGTAGAGATGGCGAAGGAGAGCTCAAGAGAAAGAGGTTGGCATTCCTGATGTAAACATGTATTCATGAGCCTGGGTGACAGTTAAAGTCCTGAAGATGAATGGGTTTGTGGGGAGAGCATGGAGGAGAAGAGAGACTGNGTAGAGATGGCGAAGGAGAGCTCAAGAGAAAGAGGTTGGCATTCCTGATGTAAACATGTATTCATGAGCCTGGGTGACAGTTAAAGTCCTGAAGATGAATGGGTTTGTGGGGAGAGCATGAAGGAGAAGAGAGACTGGTAATTAGTCAACACTTATTTCCACTTTTCTGTTTAAATGTGGCTGCTGCAAGTACCTTATGACACCTTGAAATCCTAGTATCAAAATATTAATTTTTGGTTATCCTTGATCATTGTAATACTATAGAAGTGTTTTCAGTGTTTTCAGTTATACTAAAGTAATTGCATTTCAACCAAAAATATTTTTTCTAATGTGGCTGCTATAGGTAAGTGTTCAGTTCAGCAGGAACTAGGGAATGTATATCAATGTATATCAATAATGTGTGAGGCTTAATTCATGGATGCATTAAACCTGTGTGCATGACTCACACAGGTTTAAGCCTATATGAATAGGCTTTCAAGAAGAGTAAAGTTAATCTGTGCAGAGTAGATTTTTAATTAGTAAACACTATACAGTAGCTTAAATATTTTAATAACTATGCCATAATAGCTGACATTTAATGCCAACTGTATAGGTCAAGTGCAGTTGTATAAGTGATGATTCATTTGTTACCTTGCATACATCTTATCATATAGGTAAATAACTATTATTATCAGTACCTTTTTACAAAGAAATAAACTGAGGCACAGAAGTGTTAAGTAACTTCTCTAGGGTTTTCCTGCTGGGAAGTTGTGTATCTGGGATCTAAATTCAAGTAATCTGATTCCAAATATACACTTTAATCACTGTGCTCTGGGGGCTTCTCAGGTAGTACAGTGGTAAGGGATTTGCTTTGCAATGCAGGAGACATGGGTTCAGTTCCTGGGTCGGGAAGATCCCCTGGAGCAGGAAATGGCAACCCACTCCACTATTCTTGCCTGAAGAATCCCATGGACTGTAGCCTGCCAGGCTCCTCTGTCCATGGGGTCACAAAGAGTCAGACACGACTGAGCACACACACTATGCTATGCTACCTTGATATGAAGCCATCCCTACATCACAATTTTTGATAGACTTTTTCCATCATGGTCCTGACTTGTAAGGAGTCCCATGGTTATTCTAATTTATGTGAAGAGAAGATGACTTTCTTAGGGCTATATATTGAAAGTTCACTGGATACATTATGGATGTTTTTCATCACGTTTTTAATAGACTAGTAGACAATCCCTGGCTTAAAAGGAAATATATTAGAACATCACATTGTACAGGAATGAAAGAAAATGCAGGGCAGCAAAATGATCTCCTAGGTCTTGTGATACAGACCAACTATTAAGCTAAGAAGCAGTGGGATGTCTTGAAATAATGTTTACATTATGAATAAGGTTGAGTCATGCACACAGGTTTAATGCATCCATGAATTAAGCCTCACACATTATTGATATTCATTAGTGAGGACAGGAGAATACTCTCCACCAATACACCAATGTTTTATTGATTTAAGTAATTAAGATTACTTGATATTTCCAAGCTTCTCAGATTCATTCTGCTAGAGTATTTCGTCTTGGTGGAGACTTGGGCTGCCCTCACATCACAGTACAACATTTGGTCATTTTAACTGTAAGTCACAGAACAATGATTGGAGTCACAGAACAATGATTTCCAATCAGTGTCTCAAGCTATGTTTAGATAATGGCAGAAAATGTGCAGGAGGACAGGACAAGAACATTCAAGATGGGGCTGCGAGTAAAATTCAGAGAACCAAAGGTAATGACTTTGATCTCCTCTGTATTTTTGCTTAATGCTGCAAAATACTGAGAACCATAGCTTACGATGGAGTGAGGCTCCCAGAACTGGTAAATGCCAAGTAGTATGAATGCATAGGAACCAAACATGAAAGATGATATAGGGAAGAAACCAGGTGGCTGTTGTTCATTTCACAAATATGTTACCTATTCTGAACATGTGAGATACAGAGAAGACTGTACATTTTTTGGCTCAGGTGTTGTTTGTTTGGTTTTTAAACTTTTTATTTTGTATTAGAATATAGCCGATTAACAACGTTGTGATAGTTTCAGGAGGACAGCAAAGGGACTCAGCCGTACATATACATGCATTTAATCTCCTTCCAACTCCCCTCCCATCCAGGCACTTTTTTGTTCTCTGAAGTATAGATTTCTCTCCACTTGGAATTGGCATGTTCACCCATGTGCTTCTAGGAAGTATCAGGTTTC
The DNA here is from genome assembly GCA_006410735.1 of Raphicerus campestris. Classification (NCBI taxonomy): domain Eukaryota; kingdom Metazoa; phylum Chordata; class Mammalia; order Artiodactyla; family Bovidae; genus Raphicerus; species Raphicerus campestris. The sequence continues at coordinate 457,088 of SJYW01026952.1, forward strand.
TTTTATTTGTAGACTCTGTGCTACAAGACTATGAGACAACACTGCTCCTTGTTCTTTATTTTTGTTTATTTTTCTTGTCCAGGTTGTTTTTCAAGGCCAGATGATTTCAGCTCAGGATGGAGTCATAGCTATTGATGATTTATCTTTCGGCTCAGGCTGCTTGCCAGCAGATGGTAAGATACTTTTNACATGTGAGATACAGAGAAGACTGTACATTTTTTGGCTCAGGTGTTGTTTGTTTGGTTTTTAAACTTTTTATTTTGTATTGGTGTATAGCCGATTAACAACATTGTGATAGTTTCAGGCGGACAGCAAAGGGACTCATCCGTACATATACATGTATTTAATCTCCCTCCAACTCCCCTCCCATCTAGGCAATTTTTTGTTCTCTGAAGTATAGATCTCTCTCCACTTGGAATTGGCATGTTCACCCATGTGCTTCTAGGAAGTATCGGGTTTCTTTTATTTGTAGACTCTGTGCTACAAGACTGTGAGACAACACTGCTCCTTGTTCTTTATTTTTGTTTATTTTTCTTATCCAGGTTGTTTTTCAAGGCCAGATGATTTCAGCTCAGGATGGAGTCATAGCTATTGATGATTTATCTTTCAGCTCAGGCTGCTTGCCAGCAGATGGTAAGATACTTTTCTCATTCTGATCCTTATTGTATAAAAAATTCAGTTCAGTTTAAACACTGTGTAATGATTTTGACCTGCTGTTTTATTTTTGCTTAATGTTTTAGAGTGAACTATTTTCTATTGTCCTTATACACTGTGGTACAATGACTAGATTTGCACTAGAGGTGAACACAGGCTACTATAAAGAACTGAAGTGTGTAATTTAGTCTCAGACTTGGAACCCTGTAGCATATTTACAGTGGTTAGTTAAATCTTACCCAGAGAATTCTATGCCTTCTAGGATATCAAGAGAAAACTGGCCCCCATTGATTTGAAACTGTCTTCTTAGAGAGTCAATTTAACTAAGCCACTAAAAGACACAAATGGAGAAGTATATTAGTTATAATCTATTTTCTATTTAGACTGAAACAATGAGATCAATAAACCACACATCAGATCTAAAAAATTATCCATATCAGTCCTGTGATTACATTAACTGTGTAATATTCAATTCACCATTCACATTGTTCTCAATAAGAAAGTTCAATGTTATAAGTTGGTAAGGATGAAATTAACTTAGGCTAATGTGCAATAATCACATTTATTTGATATATTTGAGTGTAGATATTTGATAGAATTTTTTCCTTTTGAAATTTTATTATGACATGGTAGAATCAAGAAAGCTATTTTGTAGAAAGGGTTCCATGTTCTAGTTGGATACAAAGAAATGGTTGCTGTGGTTAAAATAAAAATGTTCCAGTAACAGAAGAAATGTGGTTAAGAAAAAAAATGTTCCAGTCTACCTAAGAGAGACCAAGGAAACTTGAAAAGCACTTCTGCTATTATAAGAGCTTATAGGTTTGTGTCTCTTGACACTCAAATCAAGGTAAATTTACAAGAGCTAATGACAGCCCCTCTAAACATGGAACACATAGAGTTCTCTTTCATCTTTGTATTGTCAGTTCTCAGTATATATTAGTAAGAAATCATGTTAGGATAAATTGAAATATAGATAAGTGAAATGCAGAACTTTAAAGGAACAGACTGTAACCTCCACTCATTCCTAGAAGTAAATAATTTAAGCATTATTATTATTATTTAAGCATTATTGTTAAGCACATCAGTGACTTTTCACTAAAAGAAGATAATATTCCTTAGATTTATCAGAAGGGAAGCAATATGCCAGTAGAGAATACATTGTCAGTTCCAGGCAATGCATGGTCTGCCATTCAAAACTCCCCTAATAATCTCTCTTCTGTTACCCTGCATGGTTGTTTATGAAGCAGAGCACAGCCCACTTACACTGGGTTTTGAATGAAACATCTAGTCCCTGACCCTGATCACCTCAGCAGGGACATTATATATCTCAGTTTAATAGTTTCTACAGAAATTGAGGTCTGCCAGACAAAATGATCCCTAATAGTTGTATTTATTGCTCAGTCTGGCTGATCACCCTCAAAGGAGAACAAAGCCATGAAATCAGCTATTGACTGGACTTCCTGGACCATTAGGGAGTTAGGAAATGGCTGTTGCCATTGAAACTGTTTACACAGCAAATTTATGCAGGAAAATGCTTGGGTTGTGCTTGGGACCTGAGATTGCTTGTAATAGGACTCTGCTATCATTTCAGACATGAACTTAACTCTTCATATTCAGCTCTGGGAATCAAAGCCATTTCTCTGTCTACCCATGACCCATACACTAAGACAAAGGCCTGTGTAGATGGGCCATAATAATTACTCAGAAGACAAATGCCAGATTTTTAGTAAGCACTTGAACTCCTTAACATCATATAGAAATAAAAAATGCAATAATAGTGGAAGTAAGACCATCAGATACTTGAACATTCAAAGAAAAGTTGGGGTCATGTAGAAAAATACTGGCACCTACAACTTCTAAGAATATTTCTAGATAGTGTTATCACCATATTGTTCTGAGGTGATGTGGAAATAAAGTCTGATGAAGATAAGACAAGGACTTTAAAGCTCAATTATTGGGTAGGGCTTTTACATGATTGTTACATTTATACAAGATTACAAGATAAAGCTCTAGAGAAGATAACTTTGAAATCCATGACTGAAGTCTTCAATAAATATGGAAATCAGACCTCCTGCATGGATGACCCAGGGCTATAAGTTAAATGTCATGAGCCAAGATGTTTTTACAACATGGAAGAATAAATCACTGTATGGAAGCAACATTGGGGATTTAGAAGGATGATGACTTTAATTTTTGGCCTTGTGTTTTATGGGGCTTTGGAAAAAAGATATCTCCCCTTGGGGAAAGCTGCAAANCACATAGAGTTCTCTTTCATCTTTGTATTGTCAGTTCTCAGTATATATTAGTAAGAAATCATGTTAGGATAAATTGAAATATAGATAAGTGAAATGCAGAACTTTAAAGGAACAGACTGTAACCTCCACTCATTCCTAGAAGTAAATAATTTAAGCATTATTATTATTATTTAAGCATTATTGTTAAGCACATCAGTGACTTTTCACTAAAAGAAGATAATATTCCTTAGATTTATCAGAAGGGAAGCAATATGCCAGTAGAGAATACATTGTCAGTTCCAGGCAATGCATGGTCTGCCATTCAAAACTCCCCTAATAATCTCTCTTCTGTTACCCTGCATGGTTGTTTATGAAGCAGAGCACAGCCCACTTACACTGGGTTTTGAATGAAACATCTAGTCCCTGACCCTGATCACCTCAGCAGGGACATTATATATCTCAGTTTAATAGTTTCTACAGAAATTGAGGTCTGCCAGACAAAATGATCCCTAATAGTTGTATTTATTGCTCAGTCTGGCTGATCACCCTCAAAGGAGAACAAAGCCATGAAATCAGCTATTGACTGGACTTCCTGGACCATTAGGGAGTTAGGAAATGGCTGTTGCCATTGAAACTGTTTACACAGCAAATTTATGCAGGAAAATGCTTGGGTTGTGCTTGGGACCTGAGATTGCTTGTAATAGGACTCTGCTATCATTTCAGACATGAACTTAACTCTTCATATTCAGCTCTGGGAATCAAAGCCATTTCTCTGTCTACCCATGACCCATACACTAAGACAAAGGCCTGTGTAGATGGGCCATAATAATTACTCAGAAGACAAATGCCAGATTTTTAGTAAGCACTTGAACTCCTTAACATCATATAGAAATAAAAAATGCAGTAATAGTGGAAGTAAGAGCATCAGATACTTGAACATTCAAAGAAAAGTTGGGGTCATGTAGAAAAATACTGGCACCTACAACTTCTAGATAGTTTTATCACCATATTGTTCTGAGGTGATGTGGAAATAAAGTTTGATGAAGATAAGACAAGGACTTTAAAGCTCAATTATTGGGTAGGGCTTTTACATGATTGTTACATTTGTGCAAGATTATAAGATAAAGCTCTAGAGAAGATGACTTTGAAATTCATGACTGAAGTCTTCAATAAATATGGAAATCAGACCTCCTGCATGGATGACCCAGGGCTATAAGTTAAATGTCATGAGCCAAGATGTTTTTACAACATGGAAGAATAAATCACTGTATGGAAGCAACATTGGGGATTTAGAAGGATGATGAATTTAATTTTTGGCCTTGTGTTTTATGGGGCTTTGGAAAAAAGATATCTCCTCTTGGGGAAAGCTGCAAAGTGAGTGGTTTCCTTTTAGAGAAATTCCATACTCAGGTCAAGGTCACAGAGTGTTCTTTGAATATTTGCAGGTGAGGGTGCATGGGTTTTGTTTTTTGTTTTTCAAATAGAATGAAGATTGAAGGCACATTTAAACTTTTTGGAGGAAAACACAGAAGCTTGAGGACTAATAATGGAGACAAAGGATAAAGCATTATGGGATAAGATTGGCATTCAGATGGAGTTACATTTTATAAATGGTGGGACTGTGAGAGATGATAAAATTAGGTGGCATTAAATTTTCAAATGAGACTCTCCAGTCAAATTCAGGCACTGACAGACTACATCTAGTTAATCATCAGAATCACATAAAAGAGTGATTGATTCTGGGATTCATTCCAGCCCTGCTAGGTGGGATTCACTGAGGATGGGGCCTACGTTTTAAATAATGTCCTTAGGAAATTCTTGTGAAGTCAGCCAATTCTAGGTTTAAGAACAGAACTAGCTTTTGGGAACCATGAGACCTAGTCTCGTGTTGATTTTTTGCATTCGGCCGTGACTGCCCTGGAGTAGGGTTCTGGATGACTGGAGTCAATGCTTTCAGTCTCATGTGGTGATGGCCAAGGCGGGAGAAGCAGACAGATCCAACCCAACACCTTCTGGACATTTCCATGAGAAAATCCTACTTCAGTGGAAAAGAGGGTTAGATATACATTGGGATGCAAGAAAGCAGAATAGTCTGAGATTTTTGCTTTTGCTTTTGACTTAATAGGCTTCCCTGATAACTCAGTTGGTAAAGAATATGCCTGCAATGCAGGAGACCCCAGTTCAATTCCTGGGCTGGGAAGATCTCATGGAGGAGGGATAGGCTACCCAATCCAGTATTCTGGGGCTTCCCTTGTGGCTCAGCTGGTAAAGAATCTACCTGCAATGCAGGAGAGCTGGGTTCCATCCCTGGGTTGGGAAGATCACCTAGAAAAGGGAAAGGTTACCCCCTTCAGGATTCTGGCCTAGAGAATTCCATGAAATGTTTAGTCCATGGGGTTGCAAAGAGTCAGACATGACTGAGTGACTTTCACTGGTCAGATGACTTAATAGAGGAGATAGAGTCATGGCATAGATTCTTCATCTCTGCTACTGTTAAATTCAAGGACTAAGGGGTTTTCTTGCTACTTGCCTCATGCTTGTCATCTTATGCTTCTGGAATAACCTCTCTCATTAAGGATAGAAAGAAGGAAGGAATGGCATAGGAAATAGTTTTGAACATGTCGTTCATCAGCTAGATGATCTTCATGCAGATAACCTTGGTAGCTAAGGAGGCTAAGAAAACTGAGTGTTTAAATCTGGCTTCTGTAATAAAAGAAGGCAAGGAGAACAGGTTTATAAGTTGAGTGAGCATCTATTTGCCACAGAAACTCAACATTAACATATTTAAAATTAATTTCCAATCTTCTTTCAAACTTTATTTCTTTTCCTGTGTTCCCTACCTTTGTCATTGATGTCTGTTTGGTCTCATATAGAAGGCAAGGAGTCATTATTCAATCCTTCTTCCCCTTTCTCACCTCCACATTAACTTGGTGCAAAACATTATTGAGAGTGTGTTCTTATATTTCTCCAGTTGTCTCCACTTATTTATCATTATTATTCATCCAACTCTGATTTTGTGTGTCCCACATTTTTTTTTCTTGGATTTTGAAAATTCCAGTTTCAGTCTATTCCACTCCACTAATCACTNCACCTCCACATTAACTTGGTACAAAACATTATTGAGAGTGTGTTCTTATATTTCTCCAGTTGTCTCCACTTATTTATCATTATTATTCATCCAATTCTGATTTTGTGTGTCCCACATTTTTTTTCTTGGATTTTGAAAATTCCAGTTTCAGTCTATTCCACTCCACTGATCACTACTACCTGCTATCCGCCAGTTTGTACTTTCTAACATCCAACTATGACCAATCTCTACTTGATTTAAAGCCCTCAGTAACTCTCAGTGCCTTCAGAATGGAATTCAGATTTTTTTGCGTCATGACAAAGCTTACCAGAATCCTGCTCTAACATACCAGCCCAACTTCTTCCTTCTTAATTCCCCCAAGAATTCCCATATTCTGACCCCAAAGAGCTACTTGTGAGTCCAGTGTTATCTCCTTTTTTGTATATCTTTGCAAACATTGCTCCCTCCACTTATTTCATAAGAATTTTTTATGACCTGTCCTGCTACTCGATATCCTTTCAGATTGAGTCAGGGTGTCTTTTCTGAGAAGGCTTCTGTTACAGAAAATGCCCCCACACTCCCAGTCCCTGTACATATATGCACACACAGTATTGATTTACCTCCACAGCTAAATGCTAATAGACTGAACAAAGAGTATGAGAAATTATTTAAACATCAAGTATTTGGGATTTTGGATGAATTCTTCTTTATGCTGAGCCACAAGTATCATTTCGTGAAAAGCAGATTTAAATAAAATATCATGGTAATATATTTTTTTAGCAGTACTTACACTTATGCTAAGAATATTATATTATTTTTTAGGTTTTGTTTCAGTATCAAAAATAAAGATATGTCTTCAAAATAATGAGATTTTTATCAGGATGAATTAAGCTGAGGCAAACATTTGCCATGGTTTAGTGGAAACATTGTGTTTTCTGTCATTTTACAGCAGATATATAGCATTTGGAAATGAATCCACTTGAAAGTGAATGCTGTAATAAGTCTTTTGGTGGTGGTCATTTTGATTTATAGAAATGGTTCTGTTTAAGATATATAGGTTTCCTGACAAGACTTCTCTATTTTCTTCTTCAAACTAGTGTGCTTTCAAAAATTGGTTCTGATTTTTTTTTTCTTTTGATTTTTTCTTTTCTTTTGAGACAAGGGAACAATTCTATTACTGTGTTTTTATTTTCTCTGTTTTGATGCTTTGATACCCAGTGTCTGCTGATCACAGAGGGTCTGTCTCTTCCAGAGTGAGCCAATTCCTAGAGACAGTAAACCAGCTCACCTTGCAGTGTATTTTTCAAATCGACAGCCATCTATTTAGGCTCTCATATGTTGGGTCACTAGATACCTGCCTTAATCACCCCAGGAGCAGTGCATGTTTTCTAAGGCAGTAGTGAAAAAAATAGTTATCACAGACTGGATGGCTTAAGGTGGTGCTAGTGGTAAAGAACCTGCCTGCCAATGCAGGAGATATAGGAGACACAGGTTTGATCGCTGGGTCAGGAAAATACCCTGGAGGAGGGTATGACAACCCACTCCAGTATTCTTGCCTGGAGAATCCAATGGACGGAAGACCCTGGTGGGCTATGGTCCGTAGGGTCACACAGAGTCAAACGCGACTGAAGAGACTAAGAATGCACAAACAGATGGCTTAAAGCAACAGAAATTTCATTCAGAAGGCTGGAAATCCAACATCGAGGGGTCACCAAGTTTTTTTTTTTTCTTGCATTTTTTTCCCCCCTTGCTTGTGGATGACTGTCTTCTCCTTGGTCTTCATATAGTCTTCTTTCTCTGTGTGTCCATGTCTTAAATGCCTCTGCTTTTAAGGACACCAATCATATTGGACTGCTGCTGCTGCTAAGTCACTTCAGTCATGTCTGACTCTTGTGTGACCCCAGAGACAGCAGCCCACCAGGCTCCCCCGTCCCTGGGATTCTCCAGTCAAGAAGACTGGAGTGGGTTGCCATTTTCTTCTCCAATGCATGAAAGTGAAAAGTGAACGGGAAGTCGTTCAGTCGTGTCTGACTCTGCTCGACCCCATGGACTGCAGCCCACCAGGCTTCTCTGTCCATGGGATTTGCCAGGCAAGAGTACTGGAGTGGGATAATAGAGCCCACCAATACGACCACACTTTACCTTAATTACCTCTTTATAGACCCTGTCTCCAAATGGTCACATTCTGAGCTACTAAGTGTTTGGACTTGAGCATATGAAGTGGTGGTGGTGGGTACAGTTCAGTCCATCAGAGCAAGTAGAGACAGCCCTGACTAAGTGAAACATTGATGGATTTTCAGACCATGTCTCTATGTTTGTCAAAGCATACAGAAATAAATACCAAAAATGTATAATTTTATTGTTTAATTTTTTAAATTAAAAAAATAGTAACTTTACATTTGGGAAAATTCTTATCCTGAGAAATCCCCCAGATAGATTTTTCTTGTTTCTTTTATTTCACCACATAGATTATTATGTGTACTATTATCTTTAGGGAAAAAAAACCCACTTGTTTCTATTTTTTATTATAAAAGTATAAACAACTCTAGAAAAGTGATAGATATGGGTATTATCATGGTTTCTGAAGGTTTTCAAGTTGGAAAATAAAACTAAATTCTTTTTATAACATTAAAAAAACATTTTAGATTACTTCCATGCTTTCAAATAGTATCTAACCACTGCCATTCCCTGTGCGTTTATTATAAGGAAGATCTGTTTAGGCTTTACTAAAATAGCAAATATGAAAAAAGATCAGTGTTTGTGACTAAATAAGAATATACTTAATCACTGATTCTTAAATAACATTGATTCTTGAACAAATTACTATGTATTTTTATAAAGATTGCACGATATAGCTCACAATCAGAATATTGTGAATATTCTGTGAATATTTTTAGGTTGGCTTGCCGGGATTTTGCCTTATTCTCCTTTATAAATATTCCAAGTACACAAGTTATCTCTTGATGAAAACCTGAATAATGCTTATATATTATCCAATAAGTGTTATTTAACTAGTTACCTTTTTATCTTATTAATTTCTAGCTACCTTTTAAGATCTAATGACTATTCATTGAAATTCATTACTGATTTAAGAAAACCGATAAAGAAATTGTCAAAAACCCCTGGAGTCAAAAGTAAATGTCAATTATAACTTTTGCAGCAATAGCTTTGAGGCTTGGACTTCATTCTCTACCATCTGAGGGAGTCTGGTCAATTTCATGTAACCTGTTTGTACAAGATAAGATTTGAAGGATGGCAGGCTTTGCACATGTGGATTCATTGGTATAGAGACTTTGAAATTGTTGACAAAGCTTCATCCTGCTGATTGTACATCATTGATGGAAAATTTTTAAATGTCAAAGATAATTTTCTACAGCTGGATTGTGGTGCAATATAAGAATTAAAGGGAGAGAGGATGGAGAGGAAGAAAACTGAATATGAATATAAATATAGATGACATCTTTAAATAGCTTTGAGCTCTGAAATAGAATACACTGAAACAAAAAGCTGTTCAGGAGATTAATTGATTGACAGTTTATTGCACCCCTCCCCCATATCATTGTTTTTGTGCTTGCGAATTCCATTTGGGGGACTAAAGGTAGCAAAAGTGGCTAACATTGGTGAAAGATATTTAATATCAACTGATACAAGCTGCATTTTAAATTCCATGCATGAGAATTCTCTGGTGGTCCAGTGGTTGAGACTTTGCTTTCTCCTGTAGGGGATGCATGTTTGATCCCTGGTCGGGAGCTAAGATCCCACGTGCCTCGTGGCCAAAAAACCAAAATGTAAATAACAGAAGCAACACTATAACAAATTCAGCAAAGACTTTAAAAATGATCCACATCAAAATTTTTTTTTAAATTCCATGCAATTTGTACTTGACTGTTTTGCTATTTTTGTTTATAGCACTTTTGTGGGTATTGTTTTGTACAAAATTAGAGATAATAAACAACATCTAATTGAACTATGGCAAATATTTAATTATGGAGTTCTAGGGGTAGAAGATTTGTAGCTCTTATATGAATCTACAAAAATTACTGTTTTAATTGTTTCACGGTAATTGTTATTGTGCAATCTTTGCTTCATTTATTGCCCACACTCCCTTAATTGCATATACAGTTTTATTTTCCTTGAACCTTATGTTCAAGAAGATTTGCATATTCATCATTTGTTAGCTTCCATTATGGGAAACCAGATTAAGGATGTTATGCATAAATCATTTTCATAACCAATTTGTTTAATTTTATTTCCAATAAAAATACAAACAATTTATATAGAGTTTGCACTATTTTAAAAGATCTCACTGAATAGGTCTTAGGTCATTTATTTATCCATTCGTGAAACAAGTACATATTAAATATCTATGTTATATCAAGAATTTTTCTAGATGCATGGGAGAAGCAATAAAAAAAAAAAACAGTAATCCCTGAGTTCATGGAATTTATATTTTCATCAGACAGTGAATGAAATTAAACAAGTGAATAGGAAAATGTATTTTATGTCAAGTGGTGACGTGTGTTATGTATGGATACAATAAAACAGCAGAAAATTGAGATGAGAGTGCCCAGGTAAGGGGGAAATGAAGTTTTAAGTAGGGTTTTAAAGTTTTAAATAGATCACGCATAGTCACATGGAGAATGTGTGTGTGTATATATATATATATTTTTTTTTTTTGCTCAGAAAATAAGTTGAAGGAACCAGCCATGTGTATATTGGAAGGAAGCAATGTGTAAATGTAGAAGTCCTGAGGCTAAAGTAAGCCTGGTTTGTGTGAGGATTGTGCAAAGGAATTTTACATCTACTTCTTGTTTTGAGCCGTGTGATGATCTTGAGCAGAGGACAAGATCTGACTCACTACTTGATTTAGCTTTAACATGTTCTGGTGGTGCATCAGTGTCCACAGATGATGGTGACAAGCTGGCACAGGCAGAGAGGGATATCATTTGATGTCAAAAGATTCAAAAGTCAAATATTTAGGAAGGTGAGGAATCTCCATACTGCTTTACACAGCGGCTGCATCAGTTTCCGTTCCCACCAAAAGTGTATGAGTGTTCCCTTCTCACCACATTCTTGCCAACATTTGTTATCCGTGTCCTTTCTGATGGCAGTCATTCTGACTAGTGTATGGTGATATCTAATTGTGGTTTTGATTTGCATTTCCCTGACGATTAGTGATGTTGGGCATCTTTTCATGACCTGTTGGTCATCTGCATTTCCCCTTTGTAAAAAGCGTCTACTCATTTCTTTTGCCTGTTTTTTAACCTGGTCATTTGTTTGTTTGTTTAGTTTTTTGATGTTGAGTTGTGTTGCTGTTTATATATTTTGGACATTAACCCCTTATCAGTAATCCTTTGCAAATGTTTTTTTCCCATTCCCATGGTCTCTTTTGCAGAAAAGGTTAATTAATTAAAAGTTTAATTAGGTCCCATTTGCTTATTTTTGCTTTTACTTCCTTTACTTTAGGAGATGGATCATTTCTGTGATTTATGTCAGAGTGTTCTGCCTATGTTTCCTCTAGGAGTTTTATTGTATCTGGTCTTACATTCAGGTCTTTAATCTATTTTGAGTTTATTTTGTCTATGATATTAGAGAATGTTCTAATTTCATTCCTTTACATGTAGCTATCTAGCTTTCCCAGCACTACTTTTTGAAAAGTCTGTATTTTCTTCACTGTATGTTCTTGCCTCTTTTTGTGCTGAGTGAGAATTATCTATGGAAGCAGGGGATAAAAAGACAATTCCACCATCTTCAAATCCTGTATTGGGAGGACTATGGTGGTGGGGATAATGGGAGGAAATAGGCTCCATTTGAAAGATCTGCAGGGAAAGTAAATCCAAGGCAGACCCAGGTAAAGAGGGTACCATATGTTGTATTTGATATATGTACAGTTATCAGGCTCTTTGTTTCCACATTAAAGCATGCAACTTACTTCACTGGAGACCTCGATGATTTGGCTTGGAGTCTTAGAAATCACCACAGAGATCTGATTAAAATCTAGAAGTACTGGCATGGTCGTTTTATTCTCTCTGCTCTTCTCTTCCTGAATCTGTTTCTCTGTCTATATAATAGTGTGATGCTGCCATAGAGAGGAGTTGGGTTCAGCACTCTCTGTAGAACAAAGGTTAACCTTTTGAGAATTCCATGATCCTTTCTAGTGATACCACATCTCACTTTTTGCCAATCTTTACATTTAACAGATGACATTTTGCCATGTCAAGAGGCATCAAATACTGAGAAGGAACTATGCCATCCAGATGGAAGTCTCTGCAGATTTGATTCTACAGATGAAGGATTGAGGTGTAAGTGCAAAAATGAGATGCCTGCCTGCCATCCATGAGACTCGGACCCCCACAGAAATATCAAACCGCTAGTAGGGGTACTCACTCGACAAGCTCTGTTGTCATCTGTGTCCTCGTTTTACCAGGAGTATCATTGGAGTTTTAGCTGGATTGTAATTGGAAGTGTGTGGTTTATTAAAAAAGTAAAAGATAGTAAATATATCAAGTTAAGGTAATGTTTTGAAAAACAGTTGCTCTAAAAATCATGGAATTAAATACAATGTATCTTCTTTAAAATTTTAATGTGATTATGAATACTAAATGATTTAAGCTAACTGAATTCCATAAAGTAGGCAAAGTCTGGTATTTCCTATGAAAAAAAAAACCACAATGGAAGTGTGGTAAAGGTTCTCATTTGGGAGGTTGCCTGTCTGGATCAAATTAAGAACTTTTAAAAAGAAGTGTTCACTCTAAGGCTTATTGGTATGAATTAGTGTGTTTGTATGTGTATATATGCTTAGCCTTGATTGCAACTATACCCATTGTTGAGTAGCCACTCCAGTAGACTGTGATAATCTGCCAACATCTTTTTCTCCTCTCTTCAGTGTGTCAAGCCTGTGGATTTGCATTTGACATGTGTGACTGGGTATCAGAAGCAACTGCTGGGCAAACTTCCTGGATGCGCACAAAAGCAAGAGAAATTCCTGTGTTAGAATATACACCTCAACAAGATCAGAGCAGTGATGATGAAGGTAGCAAATAAAAATCATATCAATTATACTTCCATTTTTACTTTAGTGTTTGCTCTAGAATCATAGAGATGCATTTACAACTACGCTAAGATTTTTTCAAATAACTCTATACTTTTCATGGATAGTGCAAGGAACTTATAATAAAATACTCCTGATTCTTCCCTCAGTTCTCTCATAGTATTGATGTCATTCATTTCACTTAATTAGCAAATACATTAAGACTATTCTTGTTGTGAATGAACTTATTTTTTGATCAACTAAGCAAGCTGAAAATAAAATGTTTTGTTTTACATTCATTTACTCCTTCTTTAATACTATTCCTTTCTTAAGGTAGATCAGAGTTTCTGACCTGCATCATTTTTCTTCTCTCTGAAGAATGCCTTTTAGCGTTTCTTACAAAGCAAGTCTGGAGTATTTCAATATTTTTGCTTGTCTTTGTCTGCAGTTTTTGATATAATAATTTGCTTAGGTGTCATTTCTTGGACATTTATCCTACTTGGTGTTTCCTGAGCTTCTAGAATCTGCACTTTGCTGTCTGTCTGACATTGATTTGGGGAAAAAATTCTCAGTCATTATTACTTCAAATATTGGTTTGCTTCCTGTCTCTCTTCTTCTCATACTCCCATTATGCTATATGTTGCATCTTTTGTAGAGTTCTTAGATAGAATTATAGAATTGCGCCTTTATTTTCCACTGTTTGCATTTCAGTTTTGGAAGATCCTATTGATGTATTCTTAAGCTCAGATTCATTCCTCAGTTGAGTCAGTCTATTAATGAGTTCTCTGAAGGCATTCTTCATTTCTGTTCTAGTGTTTTTTATTCCTAATATTCTAAACTCTCTGCCTATATTATCCTTTTTGCAAGTTTTCTACTTTTTCTGTTAGAACTCTTAATTTATTAATCCTAATTTTAAAAAATTTACAGTCTTATTATAACATCCCTGCCATTTATGGGCCTAGTTTTGATGCTTTTCTTTCTCTTCAAACTATATATTTTTGCCTTTTAGTATGCCTTATAATTTTTCTGTGAAAGCCAAGCATATTGGAATTAAGATAAACAGGTGTTTAATATGAGTTTTTATATTTTTTCAGCTATAGATTAGGCTCTGTTTACTGATGGCCATAGCTTTTAATGTCTGAGATGAAAACTGTATCTGATGTTTTTGTTTTTCTCCCACTGTTGTCTTTGGGTTTCCCTAGAGATGTCTTCTAAAATAAGGTCTGAGGCCTGCTGTTCCTTTGATAACATGCCCTTGTTATTTTACAAGACCACTTTTGATGTGGTGATAACTTGTGAGAGGAAGGGAAGCATCCTATAGTCCCATGAGTCAATCTCAGTCTTTGAGAGAAATGGTACGTTTGCTCTAAAACCTTCACAAATCCTTCTCCCTTACATCAGGTGAGACAGGAATGCCAGAGGGGACTGGGTCTGGATATTTGCCTCACTTCATGTGGAAGGTTAGAACCTGATGGATTTGATATTTCGCTTCTCCCTGATCTCAACTGTGGTCAGTTACGTGGTGGTGGTGGTAAATAGTTTGTTTTGAGTGAGAGCCTTGGTAAGAATAACAGGAGAGGCCAGGTATATTTCAAAATGACTACTTTCCTTTTCCTCTGTGCTGTGCACAGCTGCTTCAGTCCTGTCTGACTCTTTGCGACCTATGGACTGTAGCCCACCAGGCTCCTTTGTCCATGGGATTCTCTAGGCAAAAATACTGGAGTGCGTTGCCGTGCCCTCTTTC
>SJYW01026952.1:474438-488174 GCA_006410735.1 Raphicerus campestris
CTTCTTCTTCTTCATCTTCTCACCTTCTTCTTCTTCTCACCTTCTTCTTCTTCTTCTCACATTCTTCATGGTCTTACCATCTACTTCTTCTTATTCTTCTTCTCACCTTCTTCTTATTCTGCTTCTTCTTCTCACCATCTTCTTGTTTTTGTTTTTCTTTTCACTTTCTTTTTCTTCTTCTCACATTCTTCTTCTTCTGCTTTTTCTTCTTCTTCTGCTTTTTCTTCTTCTTCTTCTACTTCTCACCTCTTCTTGTTCTTCTTGTTCTTCTCACCATCTGCGTCTTCTCAACTTCTTCTTCTTCCTCTTTTTCTTCTTCTCACCTTCTTCCTCTTATTGTTCTTCTTCTTCATCTTTTTCTTCTTCCTCTCACCTTCTTTTTTCTCACTTTTTTTTCTTCTTCTCACCTTCTTGTTCTTCTTCTCGTCTTCTTCTTCTTTTTCTCGCATTCTTCTTCTTCTTCTCACCTTCTTCTTGTTATTCTTTTTCTTCTTCTCATCTTCTTCTTCTTCTTCTCACCTTCTGATTCTTCTTCTTCTCCATCAAATTCTTCTTTTCACTTTCTTCTTCTTTTCAAATTCTTCTTCTTCTTCTCAATGTCTACTTCTCTTCACCTTCTTCTTCTTCTTTTCACCTTCTACTTCTTCTTCTTCTTCTTTTTCTTCTCACCTTCTTCTTCTTCTTCTTCGTTTTTTCACCTTCTTCTCTTCTTCTTCTACTTCTTCTTCTCACCTTCTCATTCTTAATCTCACCTGCTTCTTCTTGTCCTTCTTCTTCTTCTTCTCACGTTCTTTTTCTTCTTCTTCTTCTTCTTCTACTTGTTCTTCAACTTCTTCTTATTCTCACCTTCTTCTTCTCACTTTCTTCTTCTTCTATTTCTTCTTCCTCTTCCTCTTTTTCTTCTTCTTACCTTCTTCTTCTTCTCTTCTTCTTCTTCTTCTTCTCAACTTCTTCTTCTTCTCAAATTCTTTTTGTTCTTCCTCTACTTCTCACCTTCTTCTTCCTCTTCTTCTTCCTCTTCTTCTTCCTCTTCTTCTTCTTCCTCTTGTCTACTTCTTCTTCTTCTCACCTTCTTCTTCTTCTNATCCCTGGGATTCTCCAGGCAAGAACACTGGAGTGGGTTTCCATTTCCTTCTCCAATGCATGAAAGTGAAAAGTGAAAGTGAAGTTGCTCAATCAAGTCCGACTCCTATGGACTGCAGCCCACCAGGCTCCTCCGTCCATGGGATCTTCCAGGCAAGAGTACTAGAGTGGGTTGCCGTTGCCTTCTCTTTTTCTCCCTATCTGTTGGCAAAAAGGGATTTTGCTCTAACTCTTACTGTGAGAATCTGGTAGGGCTCCTGGAGGTAAAACAGAATGGGGTCCTCCCTACAANTTCACTTAATTAGCAAATACATTAAGACTATTCTTGTTGTGAATGAACTTATTTTTTGATCAACTAAGCAAGCTGAAAATAAAATGTTTTGTTTTACATTCATTTACTCCTTCTTTAATACTATTCCTTTCTTAAGGTAGATCAGAGTTTCTGACCTGCATCATTTTTCTTCTCTCTGAAGAATGCCTTTTAGCGTTTCTTACAAAGCAAGTCTGGAGTATTTCAATATTTTTGCTTGTCTTTGTCTGCAGTTTTTGATATAATAATTTGCTTAGGTGTCATTTCTTGGACATTTATCCTACTTGGTGTTTCCTGAGCTTCTAGAATCTGCACTTTGCTGTCTGTCTGACATTGATTTGGGGAAAAAATTCTCAGTCATTATTACTTCAAATATTGGTTTGCTTCCTGTCTCTCTTCTTCTCATACTCCCATTATGCTATATGTTGCATCTTTTGTAGAGTTCTTAGATAGAATTATAGAATTGCGCCTTTATTTTCCACTGTTTGCATTTCAGTTTTGGAAGATCCTATTGATGTATTCTTAAGCTCAGATTCATTCCTCAGTTGAGTCAGTCTATTAATGAGTTCTCTGAAGGCATTCTTCATTTCTGTTCTAGTGTTTTTTATTCCTAATATTCTAAACTCTCTGCCTATATTATCCTTTTTGCAAGTTTTCTACTTTTTCTGTTAGAACTCTTAATTTATTAATCCTAATTTTAAAAAATTTACAGTCTTATTATAACATCCCTGCCATTTATGGGCCTAGTTTTGATGCTTTTCTTTCTCTTCAAACTATATATTTTTGCCTTTTAGTATGCCTTATAATTTTTCTGTGAAAGCC
This sequence comes from Raphicerus campestris, assembly GCA_006410735.1. Lineage (NCBI taxonomy): Eukaryota > Metazoa > Chordata > Mammalia > Artiodactyla > Bovidae > Raphicerus > Raphicerus campestris. The sequence continues at coordinate 476,654 of SJYW01026952.1, forward strand.
AAGCATATTGGAATTAAGATAAACAGGTGTTTAATATGAGTTTTTATATTTTTTCAGCTATAGATTAGGCTCTGTTTACTGATGGCCATAGCTTTTAATGTCTGAGATGAAAACTGTATCTGATGTTTTTGTTTTTCTCCCACTGTTGTCTTTGGGTTTCCCTAGAGATGTCTTCTAAAATAAGGTCTGAGGCCTGCTGTTCCTTTGATAACATGCCCTTGTTATTTTACAAGACCACTTTTGATGTGGTGATAACTTGTGAGAGGAAGGGAAGCATCCTATAGTCCCATGAGTCAATCTCAGTCTTTGAGAGAAATGGTACGTTTGCTCTAAAACCTTCACAAATCCTTCTCCCTTACATCAGGTGAGACAGGAATGCCAGAGGGGACTGGGTCTGGATATTTGCCTCACTTCATGTGGAAGGTTAGAACCTGATGGATTTGATATTTCGCTTCTCCCTGATCTCAACTGTGGTCAGTTACGTGGTGGTGGTGGTAAATAGTTTGTTTTGAGTGAGAGCCTTGGTAAGAATAACAGGAGAGGCCAGGTATATTTCAAAATGACTACTTTCCTTTTCCTCTGTGCTGTGCTCAGCTGCTTCAGTCCTGTCTGACTCTTTGCGACCTATGGACTGTAGCCCACCAGGCTCCTTTGTCCATGGGATTCTCTAGGCAAAAATACTGGAGTGCGTTGCCGTGCCCTCTTTCCGGGGATCTTCCCAACCCAGAAAGTGAACCTATATCTCCAGGGTCTTCCATGTTTGCAGGCAGATTCTTTGCCCACTGAGCCAGCTGGGAAGCCCTCTTTTCCCCTTGTTGTTGTTGTTCAGTTGCTCAGTCATGTCTGACTGTTTGCAACCCCATGGACTGCAGCACGCCAGGCTTCCCTGTCCTTCACCATCTCCCGGAGCTTGCTCAGACTCATGTCCATTGAGTCAGTGGTGCCATGCAACCATCTATTCCCCTGCTGCTGCAGCTAAGTTGCTTCAGTCGTGTCTGACTCTGCGACCCCATAGATGGCAGCCCACCAGGCTCCCTGTCCCTGGGATTCTCCAGGCAAGAACACTGGAGTGGGTTTCCATTTCCTTCTCCAATGCATGAAAGTGAAAAGTGAAAGTGAAGTTGCTCAATCAAGTCTGACTCCTATGGACTGCAGCCCACCAGGCTCCTCCGTCCATGGGCTCTTCCAGGCAAGAGTACTAGAGTGGGTTGCCGTTGCCTTCTCTTCTTCTCCTTATCTGTTGGCAAAAAGGGATTTTGCTCTAACTCTTACTGTGAGAATCTGGTAGGGCTCCTGGAGGTAAAACAGAATGGGGTCCTCCCTACGATGGGACTGTCTGGAGTTTTCAGCTCTCAAGTGCATTCACACTGAGCCTCCAGCAGTTCATCCATTACAGTCTAGATTTCTCCACCCCAGTACTGATTCCCATAGAAGTTTGTGTTCTTGGGATTCTGGTCTTGAAAGTTGTGATGCTCTATATTTACTTATCTCACCAATTCCTGCCCAGTGGTTTGTACCCTGACCTCAATTTTCTTAGGGGTAAAAGAGGAGTTGTTGATTTTCAGTTCATATATTTTCTTGCTGAGTGGACGGGAGTAGCAACTCCCAAGCTCCTTACATAGTGGTCCAGAAAAATTTGCAGGCTCTTTTTCAATGAGATTTGTTCTCTTTCTCCATTACCTTTATTCTTTACAGCTCTTTTTCTTTGATCTTGCCTTCTTGTTCAGCTGTTTTATTGTGGTATTACTCAGCAACCCAGAACCTTATGTGAGTAACAGTCCTGTTTTAGGGTCTCATATGTTTTCCACATTCTGTCCCTTAGCCCTAGCCACAGCAATAAGGGTAAGCACATTTCCCATCTCAGTTTATAAGCAAGGTTCTCAGCCCCCAATCTCTAACTTCATTGAGAGAATTAGGCTCTGTTCATCCAGGACTGTGCAGCATTTGAAGCATTTGAAATTCTCACCACTACAGCCCGTGTCTGGTCTCAAGTCTGAGAGTGCTATGGTTTCAGCTCTCTTCATCATTCTGTTCATCATATCTGTTTTTCCTTATCTTTTGAGATGTTTTCTCTTGCGTTTATTCTGTCTCTGCTTATATAAAACTGTATTTTTATGTCATTTATCATTTCCTTGTGTATAGGTCAGAGGCAAAGTATTAATTTATTGTACTATTTTGATTAAAATCAGTCAGAGCTTCACTAAATTCATAGTTTTTTTTGAAGGTGTAGGAATATTTGCTATCTTATAAGGAAATAGACCATTTGAAAAACCTTATTTTTGGAATTAATGTTATAAAAATATAGAAATAGCTTTGTATTTCTGTATTATATGTATTACTGAATTAAAGTAAATCCAAATTAGTTTTAAGAATCAGATGGGAAAAATTGATTGACAGTATTTTTATGTACTACAAAACCTATCCATGTAATTTGTGGGATTTTAAGTATCTGGTACTTCAACATAGTTTGATCAGAAAGAGGCAGTTTAAATTACATTCCCTTAAATGATGAAGATTTTTGTGTGAAGAATAGAAAAAAATAACCAAAAGGGAAAATAATTCTGGGAAGAAAGATGAGGAATTTTTGATTAAAGAAAGATTGCATTGTGACATTTAAATGATCATTTGGTGGCACAGAGATTTTTATATCAATAGATTTCTTTTTATAAGAACATTCATATTGAGGATAGTATAAAACTTTGATTTCAGGAATTAGGATGAGATTACAATGCATTTTAGAAATCAAATATGGCAGGACTTCCCTGGTGGTCCAGTGGTTAAGACTTTATCTTCCAATGCAGGGGGTGAGGGTTCTACCCCTGGTCAGGCAGCTAAGATCCCATATGTCTCATGGCTGAAAAAACCAAAGCAGAAAACAATATTGGAACAAATTCAATAAAGACTTTAAAAATGGTCCACATCAAAAAAAAGTAAGAAAACATGGAAATGAAAATCTATAATTTGTAGTTGATGTCATTAAAAAAAACCTATTGTTTTAAATAAAATACTTGTGTTTCAAACTTGATTTTGAAAATTCCAGAAACATAATTTTGTTGAAACAGAAACAGCTGAGTTTTTTTCTAAGTTGCTTTTCCCCCCTTTATTTTCCAGGTTACTGTCTATGGATAGGGGCTAAGCAAGCCTCTACTCTTAGCCATTTAGACAGCAGGGCTTATCTGAATAGCTCCATGTGTCACTGCCTGGGCAGGAGCTGCCATCTTCAATTCTATTACTCTATGGAAAACAGTGTTCTCAGAGTAGGACTGTCTAATGATAAGGTGAGAAGGAACTTGTATTACTTTCAAATTCATTAATAAATGAAATTTCTATCCTTGGCAATTTGTATTTCTATTTCTTAGTTATGTATAGACTGCAGGTATTCTTTAACTTGCCTTTATTTGATATACTTTTATTTTTTTTCTCTGAGGGGAGTTTATGTTTTTCTTCTCCATTATGGTTTAGTAAAAGATATTGAAGGTAGTTTCCTGTGCTATACAACAGGACCTTGTTTACTTGGTATACCTTTAAAAAATGTACTAAGAAATCAGTTTAAGAGATATTGTCAAGTACAAAAGTCATGGTGGTAGTTTGTAAAAACTTCATAAGATTTTTAAAATTCATGAAAATATGTTAAAAGAAACTATGGTGTCATAATGTATTGGGGAGTCTATATTATTAACTCTACACTGAAGTATTGATGTGATCTGCTCTGGACTTTTATTCTCTGTAAACTTTAAGCTATAAATATGGTGGAAGTAAATTACTTGTTCTGTTACAGTAGGTGCAGTTTTAAAAGATTGGTAATTGCTGATTAAATAAGCCAAATGAGTCAAATAACTAGAAAAAAATAGTATATTGGGTGAAAGTTGTAGTGGTAATGCTAGTGAGTAAAAAAAAAACCAAACTATAACTGAAAACAATTCTCTACATGTGCGAAAAATACTTGAGACTCTGAGAATTTCTATTGTGCAAAATTTATTTACAGGTAGGAATAAAGAAATTATAGGGGTAAACAGCAGTCACTGTAGAAATGGGAGACATCTGACAATAATTGCAGGAATTCTGACATTGGAAAAGGACAGTAAAAGCCTCCAATCAAGTTTCCTTTTGCTCAAATGGCTTTGGGTAAATCGAGTTGAAACTTCTGTGTGACATCAGTCAGATTCATTCTTCAACAAAAGTTTGTCACTTACACTTACCAGGTGCCACTAACTGTCTTTCAGAAGCATTTTCTTTTGTTCTCTTTTTAAAATTCATTATTTTTAATTGGAGAATAATTGCTTTACAATATTGTGTTGGTTGCTGCCATATATCAACATGGGTCAGCCATAGGGGCACTATGTCCTCTCCCTCTGGAACCTCCCTCCCACCCTCCACTCCATCCCACCCCTCTAGGTTGTCACAGAGCACCAGATCTGAGCTCCATGTGTTATACAGCAAATTTCCACCGGCTATCTAATTTTACACGTATAATGTATGTGTTTCAGGGCTATTCTCTCCATTTGGCCCACCCTCTTCTTCCCTCTGTGTCCACAAGCCTGTTCTCTATGACTGCCTCTCCATTGCTGCCTCACAGATAGGTTCATCAGTACCATCTTTCTAGATTCCATATGTATATATACATCAATAGATGATATTTGTCTTTCTCTTTCTGTACTTCATCCTGTATAATAGGCTCTAGAAGTGTGAAGTGACTTCATAGTTGATCCTCAAGTATCAGACTTCTTAGTACCAATATAGTTGAACATTGAAAAGGCATTCTTTTTCTCCTGAGTTCTATCATTTCACCTGTCCCTTTTTCTTTTTGTGTCATTCTCATCATATCCAGTTTTTTTCCCCTTCTACTTCTCTTTTCCAGGACCTTCACAGACTTCTAAAGCTGAATACTCTCTCATTAGATGGCTTAATACATTTTCCTTTGTTAATGGATGAGACACAATTTGTAGCATTTTGTAACTATATCTTCATCACTTTTTTTTCAGTAGTATTTGGCAGTCCATTGCCCTCTAATCTATTTGATATATTTAATTCAATTTGACATGGTATGAGGTAGGTGGAGGGGCTTAAACATCTCCCTTCCCTTTCGGTAGGGCTCCAAATTTTTCAGATAATTGGAAAAATTTTACAAACAAAAATAGGTTTAACTTTATCTATATATGTTGTAGCATTCAAGCTTCAACATCTTGTAGTTACTATCAGCTGTGCCATGTAAACCAAGTCCAGTGGACTTTCATGTACTTTGAAACTTTCTGTAATTTCCAAATCCTTCTTCAACAAAGGCATAGTATAGTGAAAAAAGAAAATTCTGAAATTTTGTTGAGCTTATAGTTAAAGATGCATTTTAAAAAGTATGATGTTACAATACTGCTTTTCAAAAGGTGGATAATTAACATTCATTAAATGTTGAATGAGTTATTACCCTAACTTTAAATAGAAATTTGTGTTTTTTATCTTCTAATTCAGTTCAGTTCAGTTCAGTCACTCAGTCGTGTCCGACTCTTTGCGACCCCATGAATCGCAGCACGCCAGGCCTCCCTGTTCATCACCATTTCTCAGAGTTCACTCAGACTCACATCCATCGAGTCAGTGATGCCATCCAGCCATCTCATCCTCTGGCATCCCCTTCTCCTCCTGCCCCCAGCCCCTCCCAGAATCAGAGTCTTTTCCAGTGAGTCAACTCTTCTCATGAGGTGGCCAAAGTACTGAAGTTTCAGCTTTAGCATCATTCCTTCCAAAGAAATCCCAAGGTTGATCTCCTTCAGAATGGACTGGTTGGATCTCCTTGCAGTCCAAGGGACTCTCAAGAGTCTTCTCCAACACCACAGTTCAAAGGCATCAATTCTTCGGCACTCAGCCTTCTTCAGTATTAAGGGTTATTTTAATATCCTGAACATCAGTGGTAGATTATGTTTCAGTATGTGTATATGGAGATATGAATTATTGGATGTGAGCAGTATCATTCCTCTGGCTTTGGGACCGTACAAGAAAAAAGTGCAAATAAGTTGGTTTCAGATACTATGTCATATAATAATTATAGACTTATCAAGATTCTGTCTCCCACATTTGAAGAAGAAGTTAGCCATGGAGAACTGATCCAGCGTATTAATCAGAAGCAATTGGAGGTACATCTTAGGCAGTGTTGACTAATAGTTGATCCATGAGTTCACCAGTATTCTGCAAGGCACTGTCCAGTCTTTTCTGACACTNGCAAATTTCCACCGGCTATCTAATTTTACACGTATAATGTATGTGTTTCAGGGCTATTCTCTCCATTTGGCCCACCCTCTTCTTCCCTCTGTGTCCACAAGCCTGTTCTCTATGACTGCCTCTCCATTGCTGCCTCACAGATAGGTTCATCAGTACCATCTTTCTAGATTCCATATGTATATATACATCAATAGATGATATTTGTCTTTCTCTTTCTGTACTTCATCCTGTATAATAGGCTCTAGAAGTGTGAAGTGACTTCATAGTTGATCCTCAAGTATCAGACTTCTTAGTACCAATATAGTTGAACATTGAAAAGGCATTCTTTTTCTCCTGAGTTCTATCATTTCACCTGTCCCTTTTTCTTTTTGTGTCATTCTCATCATATCCAGTTTTTTTTCCCTTCTACTTCTCTTTTCCAGGACCTTCACAGACTTCTAAAGCTGAATACTCTCTCATTAGATGGCTTAATACATTTTCCTTTGTTAATGGATGAGACACAATTTGTAGCATTTTGTAACTATATCTTCATCACTTTTTTTTCAGTAGTATTTGGCAGTCCATTGCCCTCTAATCTATTTGATATATTTAATTCAATTTGACATGGTATGAGGTAGGTGGAGGGGCTTAAACATCTCCCTTCCCTTTCGGTAGGGCTCCAAATTTTTCAGATAATTGGAAAAATTTTACAAACAAAAATAGGTTTAACTTTATCTATATATGTTGTAGCATTCAAGCTTCAACATCTTGTAGTTACTATCAGCTGTGCCATGTAAACCAAGTCCAGTGGACTTTCATGTACTTTGAAACTTTCTGTAATTTCCAAATCCTTCTTCAACAAAGGCATAGTATAGTGAAAAAAGAAAATTCTGAAATTTTGTTGAGCTTATAGTTAAAGATGCATTTTAAAAAGTATGATGTTACAATACTGCTTTTCAAAAGGTGGATAATTAACATTCATTAAATGTTGAATGAGTTATTACCCTAACTTTAAATAGAAATTTGTGTTTTTTATCTTCTAATTCAGTTCAGTTCAGTTCAGTCACTCAGTCGTGTCCGACTCTTTGCGACCCCATGAATCGCAGCACGCCAGGCCTCCCTGTTCATCACCATTTCTCAGAGTTCACTCAGACTCACATCCATCGAGTCAGTGATGCCATCCAGCCATCTCATCCTCTGGCATCCACTTCTCCTCCTGCCCCCAGCCCCTCCCAGAATCAGAGTCTTTTCCAATGAGTCAACTCTTCTCATGAGGTGGCCAAAGTACTGAAGTTTCAGCTTTAGCATCATTCCTTCCAAAGAAATCCCAAGGTTGATCTCCTTCAGAATGGACTGGTTGGATCTCCTTGCAGTCCAAGGGACTCTCAAGAGTCTTCTCCAACACCACAGTTCAAAGGCATCAATTCTTCAGCACTCAGCCTTCTTCAGTATTAAGGGTTATTTTAATATCCTGAACATCAGTGGTAGATTATGTTTCAGTATGTGTATATGGAGATATGAATTATTGGATGTGAGCAGTATCATTCCTCTGGCTTTGGGACCGTACAAGAAAAAAGTGCAAATAAGTTGGTTTCAGATACTATGTCATATAATAATTATAGACTTATCAAGATTCTGTCTCCCACATTTGAAGAAGAAGTTAGCCATGGAGAACTGATCCAGCGTATTAATCAGAACCAATTGGAGGTACATCTTAGGCAGTGTTGACTAATAGTTGATCCATGAGTTCACCAGTATTCTGCAAGGCACTGTCCAGTCTTTTCTGACACTGTTCACTGTGCTCTCTACATGTAACACATTGGTCACTAGTGCAAAATCTGCATCACAGTACATTTAAATTACAACTTGATGTTTTGTCACAAAGTTAAAAAGGACTTCAAACCTATCATTTAAAAAATTAGCTCTTGATGAAAATGATCATTAACATAATCTGTGGATAGAATAACAAAAACAACCCTTATGATAATGTGTACAGGTGAACCAAGAAATATCTAGGGAGAATGCTTAGCACAGTTTTATTTTTGGGAGTACTTTAGAGCTTGAGAAATAAAAAAATAGGTGAAAGGAAAGTTGTTATATAAAAAGTTGAAACTTTGAAAGTCAGCTTCAGTGTATGTACCAGCTAACTGTTCTTAGGATTAAGTCTCTGCCTATCATCTGTAAGATAATAATCATAGCAACAGCCTATCTTTTATCCTCAGGAAAGTTGCCATGTCAGTGAGCCAAGGATAGTAAGGGTTCCCAGCTTGTGGTGACTTTTATATATTTTTTAAATTCCCACTGGCAAATAAATAGGAGGAACCTGTAGCTGAGAAAGGAAAGAAAATGCCTTAGAAAAATATCTTTTCATGTATGATACAAGTTTTAAAGCTATAATAAGCTCTCCTTGAAGGAGAGCTTTTGCTAAAGTACATGGACCTATCACCACATGCAATCAAAAGTAGTTAAAAAAAAAAAACTTGAATTTGATACCTGATTTTTTTCCCCCCACTGGAAGAGGGGGGGAGAAGCAGAGAGCTCTAAGAGATCCTATCATAAATATTTTTCTTGAGAGGTAAAATGGCATTATTAAGCCTGGTCTTGGGAGTTTGGTGGTTGTTTTTGTCCAGTTGCTAAGTCCTAGGTGTGTGCTCAATTACTCAGCCGTGTCTGACTCTCTGCGACCCCATGGACTGTAGCCCACCAGGCTCCTCTGTCCATGGGGATTCTCCAGGCAAGAATACTGGAGTGGGTTGCCATTCTCTTCTCCAGGAGATCTTTCTGACCCAGGGATGGAACCCACATTGCTTGCATCTCCTTCATTGGCAGGCATATTCTTTACTACTCTGCCACATTTAAATAATTTTCATTGATTGATTTTAAGGTAATAGAAAATTGGAACATCACTTGAGGGCTTTTCTGACCTGAGGGTTTGTGTTTTACATTGACACCTGTTGAAAGTAACTAGCTAAGTCTGAGAGTATGAACAAATATAAAAGCTGATATCATGTAGTTGGAGTAAATTTTTTTCGTTTGCATTACTTGTGTTGTCAGATAGGAAAATGTGGTAGAAAAGTCTGGATTTCATACACAATATACCATTAAATGATTTTTCAAATGCTAAGTTAAGTTTAGAAAGAACTATGCTCAGCCTCCTGAACAAAATGTAAATGCATTCTTCTTCAGGTAATGGGGAAAATCAGTTAGTCATTGTGAAGAAAGAGCAAAACAACTGTACATTGCCCTCATAAAATGAAAGTGAAGGGACGTGGTGAATGCAGCTTGCCTGGTAGTGTCAATAAAAGCATCAGCGGAGGACATTGTGTCTCAGTGCTAAATCACTAAAGTTGCCTAAGAAATTATCGAAAGAAAAATTTGCTGTATTTTTCAACCCTTTATAACTTCATTGTGATGTGACCTGGAAACTATCAGCTGAAAATATGTGTCTGCCATATATGTTTCATTGAAGTCTTAAATGTTTGTATAAATAAGTAATAGAATGAAGTACATTTTAATGGGTTTAGACTATCTTCTCTGAAATATTTAAGACCTAGAAATTGGAGTAGATAACAGAGGGCAAAGAACAAAGCTAAAGAGAAATTCATATTTAGAAAATCTTGCATATGAATGAAATAAGTGAAACCAAGTAAGGAGATAAAGGCTCTTAAGAGTCTGAAAATGATGGATGTTATGTGTCATCTGGATTACAATTAGATGTCACCTTCCAGTGCTGTTTCCTGTCTCACAGACAGGTCACAGAGATGGCCTCAGAGTTTAACCTGAGACATTTATGCCACTGCATTTTCACTGTATTTCACTATCTATCTATATCTATCTATATATATGTGTAATTGTTCAGTTGCTCAGTCATGTCCGACTCTTTGTGACCCCATGGACTGCAGCACCCCAGGCCCCACTGCTCCTCACCATCTCCTGAAGTTTGCCCAAGTTCATGTCCATGGCATCAGTGATGCTATCTAACCATCTCATCTTCTGCTGCCCCTTCTCCTTTTGCCTTCAGTCTTTCCCAGCATCAGGGACTTTTCTAACCAGTTGCCTGTTCACATCAGATGACCAAAATACCAGAGCTTTAGCTTCAGCATCAGCCCTTCCAATGAATATTCAGGTTGATTTCCTTTAAGATTGACTGGTTTGATTTCCTTGCTGTCCAGTGGACTCTCAGGAGTCTTTTCTAGCACCACAGCTCAAAGGCATCAATTCTTTGGCATTCTGACATCTTTATGGTCCAGCTTTCACAACTGTACATGACCACTGCAAAGGCCATAGGCTTGACTATATGGACCTTTGTTGGCAAAGTAATGTCTCTGCTTTTCAACACATTGTCTAGGTTTGTCATAGCTTTCTTGACAGAAGCAATCGTCTTCAGATTACTTTGCTGCAGTCACCATCCACATTGATTATATATATCACTAAATCTAAGGAAAATAGAGTTATTTCATAAGGTGAAAGCACAATCAAAATCATAAAGTCCAACACTATGGGCAAAATTGTGGAGTACTTTATAAACTTTTATCAAATATATAACCTTATAGTATATAGTAACATAGTTTTGCATATACTTTGCAACCTGGAAAATGACCATCATAGAGACACCTGACATACGATGCTTTAGAAAACATGAAAAGGTCTTTGATTGAGTGACTGGAGAGTAAAATAGAAATACAATCTCCAGAAAAGAACTGTATTATTTGGAACTTGGAATGACTTCTTCCATAGGAAAGAATATTTGAGATTTGCAGAAAATATATGTGATAACATTTTTTTTCTTTCATGTTAAATATTTGCCTGTATTTTTTCTTTTCTTTAATCAATACAATATTGCAGAATGTAGTAATGTCAGTGAGATCAATGTTTAAATAGCTGGCTTATTAACTGATACTTCAGTTCAGTCGCTCAGTCGTGTCTGACTCTTTGCAACCCCCTGAATTGCAGCACGCCAGGCCTCCCTGTCCATCACCAACTTTCGGAGTTCACTCAGACTCACATCCATTGAGTCAGTGATGCCATCCAGCCATCTCATCCTCTGTCATCCCCTTTTCCTCCTGCCCCCAATCCCTCCCAGCATCAGAGTCTTTTCCAATGAGTCAACTCTTTGTATGAGGTGGCCAAAGTACTGGAGTTTCAGCTTTAGCATCATTCCTTCCAAAGAAATCCCAGGGCTGATCTCCTTTAGAATGGACTGGTTGGATCTCCTTGTAGTCCAAGGGACTCTCAAGAGTCTTCTACAACAACACAGTTCAAAAGCATCAGTTCTTCAGTGCTCAGCTTTCTTCAAAGTCCAACTCTCACATCCATACGTGACCACTGGAAAAAC
>SJYW01026952.1:497887-509405 GCA_006410735.1 Raphicerus campestris
ATTGATATTTCTCCCGGGAATTTTGATTCCAGCTTGTGTTTCTTCCAGCCCAGCGTTTCTCATTATGTACTCTGCATATAAGTTAAATAAACAAGGTGACAGTATACAGTCTTGACATACTCCTTTTCCTATTTGGAACCAGTCTGTTGTTCCATGTCCAGTTCTAACTGTTGCTTCCTGACCTGCATATAGGTTTCTCACGAGGCAGGTCAGGTGGTCTGGTATTCCCATCTCTTTCAGAATTTTCCACAGTTGATTGTGATCCACACAGTCAAAGCCTTTGGCACAGTCAATAAAGCAGAAATAAATGATTTTCTGGAACTCTCTTGCTTTTTGCATGATCCAGTGGATGTTGGCAATTTGGTCTCTGGTTCCTCTCCCTTTTCTAAAACCAGATAGAACATCAGGAAGTTCATGGTTCACGTATGGCTGAAGCCTGGCTTGGAGAATTTTGAGCATTACTTTACTAGCGTGTGAGATGAGTGCAATTGTGCAGTAGTTTGAACATTCTTTGGCATTGCCTTTCTTTGGGATTGGAATGAAAACTGATCCTTTCCAGTCCTGAGGCCACTGATGAGTTTTCCAAATTTGCTGGTATGTTGAGTGCAGCACTTTCACAGCATCATCTTTCAGGATTAGAAATAGCTCAACTGGAATTCCATCACCTCCACTAGCTTTGTTTGTAGTGATGCTTCCTAAGGCCCACTTGACTTCACATTCCAGGATGTCTGGCTCTAGGTGAGTGATCACACCATCGTGATTATATTGCTCATGAAGATCTCTTTTGTACAGTTCTTCCGTGTATTCTTGCCACCTCTTCTAAATATCTTCTGGTTCTGTTAGGCCCATACCATTTCTGTCCTTTACTGAGCCCATCTTTGCATGAAATGTTCCCTTGGTATCTATCATTTTCTTGAAGAGATCTCTAGTCTTTCCCATTCTGTTGTTTTCCTCTATTTCATTGCATAGATTGCTGAGGAAGGCTTTCTTATCTCCTCTTGCTATTCTTTCGAACTCTGTATTCAGATGCTTACATCTTTTCTTTTCTCCTTTGCTTTTTGCTTCTCTTCTTTTCACAGCTATTTGATACTTAGAATTTTATATTTGGAAGTATAGTACTTTATTCAAGATTCCATTCAAATTTTTCTTCTAAACTTTTTCTTCATAATAACAAATAGACATCTTTATATATATACACTTTATTTCCTTATTTTTTAAAAGATAAATTTTATAGAGTAGTTTTAGAGTCACAGCAAAATCTAAAGAAAGGTACAGAGCTCTCCCATACACCCCCTGTTCCCACATATTCAGTGTCCCCCATTAGTATCATCTCCCACTAGGATGGCACACATGTTACAACTGATGAACCTACACTGACATGTCATTATCACCTGATGTCTCTAATTTACATTAGGGTTCATGTTTAGGGCTGCATATTCAGTGGGTTTGGACAGATGTATAATGAATGACATGGATCCATCATTATATTATCATAAAGAGTATTTTCGCTACCTTAAACACTCTCTGCACTCTCTCTTTTCATCCCTCCCTATCTCCATTTCTTTATTTTTGTCTTATAATATATTATTTTAAACAATACTTCAGTTTTTTAGTACTTAATACTCTGCAGGTACGATCAACTCTACTGAAATGCAATTAAGAGGGCATGTATATAAATATGAAATTAGAATTTTGGGAATGAGTGGATATTTTTTTCTTTGAATCGAAGGAAGAAGAAACATTTTGGATGTACAACACATCAACTCACAGAAAATGGGTGAAAGTGGATGTGGTAATACCAGAAGAACTGAAGACATTTAAGGTATAAAAGGGAAAGAAAGTATTTTTTTGTCATAGGTTTAATTTTTAGCCTTGTAGTGAATTTATCATTCGTTGTTAATTTAAATTAGCATTTGAATTAGAAATACAGACTCGTATGTTTAGGGAGAGCAATTAGTTGTTTTCATTGTACCTACCTGTACCCAAGTCAAATTTGCTTGAGTGGAGAAGCAAGAAAGTAACTATTAAAAAAAAAAAAACATAGTTAATGTATTGATCGAATCTAGGAAAGAATAATACAGTTCTTATATTGAAGCTGCAGGTCACTCACAAACAAAAGATTGACACATTTAAATTTTATATAATTCAGTATTCAACAAAAGGTTTTGAAATGATGAGAATATTAACTACTCTTGTTTAAAGCATCCTCGTTCTCCATGGGCTCCCTCCCTAGCATCCCCAAACACTGTGCAGTACAACCAAGGAAGCCAGTTGCATTTGAAGCAGATAAACAATAAATCAGTATTGAAAAATCAGGAGAGTATATGCAAATATTTTGAATGCAGTAATTCACATCTTTATAACGCATGGGTAACTCTATCTGTCCAAAGATGCATCTGAAATATACATATGCTCAGTGGGAATGCTATCTCTTAAAATTATTAACTTGGGTTTTGTGTTGTATATAGAGTTGAGATTGTGCAGAATATATCTGGTAACATTTTAAAACTTTCATATTGAGTGTCATTTCTTTTCTAATATCATGGCAATATTGCAGTGTGTAGCAATGTCAGATTGACATTGAATTCCTGGTATTATTAACTGCTGTTTAGATTTTTATTTTTAAAGTACAGTACTTTAAGGTTCCATTCATTTTGTGTTGTATAAAGAATACATAAATACATTTATACTGGAGTGTAAGTGTAAAATAGTGAGGCTGATTGTATGTGTAGCTTATGAAACCAATTTCATTCCTTTAAGGTAATAGCACACTCATACATTTTTCTAGGTATTAAAAGGAGGACCCAAATGATATGAACTGTGACTATGCAGATTTTTTAAATCCAACTTGCAGCTGAATTTGGACCTTAAGAATCACAGCGTTTTTGTAGCAATCTCAGAAGTTGAGGTTTAACATTTTGAGTTAACATTGAGTTAACATTTTGATACTATTTTATAAATTGTTAAATATTTATGAAAACTTGATCTTAAGTAGTTCTTAAATATATATTGCTCATGTTTTTGAAAAGAAAATTTCTCAGACATTTGAAGCTGGACGAGACTAAAAGGAGTCAGTCTTTGTTCCTAGAATCTTATTTACATATTAACAATATCTATGCAAAAAAAAAAATACCCCCTGAATTACTAAGCTGTACATCTGAAACACAATATTATAAGTTAACTATAGTTCAAAAAATAGAAATACTTTTGTTGTATTCTATGAAAACCAAACCAAATGCAATATCTAGTTCAGTGCTAATCAACAGAACTTTCTGTGTTAATGGCAATTTTATCTGTGTTCTCCAGTATGGTAGCCAGTAGCCACATGTGGTTAATGAATTCTTGAAATGTACCTATTAAAATATGGAACTGAATTTTAACTTAATATTAGTTCATGTAAACTGATATAGCCCTATGTAGCTAGTGACTGGAGAAGGCAATGGCAACCCACTCCAGTACTCTTGCCTGGAAAATCCCATGGACGGAGGAGCCTAGTAGGCTGCAGTCCATGGGGTTGCAGAGAGTCGGACATGACTGAAGCAACTTAACAGCAGCAGCAGCATCTAGTGACTACCATATTGGATGGCAGAGAATAAGGCATCTGCTATACAGTTTTTAATTTCTCTTGCACTCTTGGTGTTACCTAATAATTGCTCTTGTTAAAACTTCAAGGGATATTAATACTTTCACATTATCTTACACTAGAATAGCAACGTATGGTTGTTTCAACTTGCTAGTAGTTTATACCTTTAGAAAGCCTGCAATTCAGTNACTAAGGTCCGTCTAGTCAAGGTTATGGTTTTTCCTGTGGTCATGTATGGATGTGAGAGTTGGACTGTGAAGAAGGCTGAGCACCAAAGAATTGATGCTTTTGAATGGTGGTGTTGGAGAAGACTCTTGAGAGTCCCTTAGACTACAAGGAGATCCAACCAGTCCATTCTGAAGGAGATCAACCTTGGAATTTCTGTGGAAGGAATGATGCTAAAGCTGAAACTTCAGTACTTTGGCCACCTCATGTGAAGAGTTGACTCACTGGAAAAGACTGATGCTGGGAGGGATTGTGGGCAGGAAGAGAAGGGGATGACAGAGGATGAGATGGCTGGATGGCATCATGGAGTCGACGGACGTGAGTTTGAGCGAACTCCGAGAGATGGTGATGAACAGGGAGGCCTGGCGTGCTGCGGTTCATGGGGGTCACAAAGAGTCGGACACGACTGAGTGACTGAACTGAATGGACAAAGATGTAGAAAAGAGAAGAGAAAGCAAGGAAGAAACTCTCTGCCTCTTTGTAAATAGCAATTCATTCTATTTCCAAGACACTTGGTTTTAACCATAAATTTAAGTAAAATAATCTCCTTACCGATATGATCTCCATGGATTTTTTGTGCCCTTTTTTTTCATTAGAAATGAGGCATTTCATTTTCTTTAATGCGACTGTCGCTTTCCTCTTTTTGCTTCATTAAAAAGTTTTTTTACAGACAATTTGGTTCATTTCTTGTGACAAATTCACCTTTCTAATGGTTTGTATTATTCTCAATTTCAATAATTGAGAGTAAATATATTTCTTGTCTTTTCAATTCCACATATTGAAACTTAATAGCTTTTCTTCTTTCTTTCCCCGAAATTCAAGGATTCTTTATGTTATCCTTTTAAGTGGTTTTCTTCATCGAATTTCATCTAGAATATTAGTAGATACTTTAGCATTTGATTGTGGACATACTTTCCCATATCTCTTTATTGGAAGTTTTATTGACTACTTATCTGGTGTTTTCTGCATAGATTATATCTTGATACCATTTTGCTGTTTCCTTTGTGTGAATTCAGGGACAGATCTCTGTCCTTATCAAAAAGTAGTTTTACTTCATAGTCAGCTACACTCTCCAAATAATGNTCTTGATTCCTGTCTCTTGTACAATGTCACGAACCTCAGTCCATAGTTCATCAGGCATTCTGTCTATCAGATCTAGTCCCTTAAATCTATTTCTCACTTCCACGGTACAGTCACAAGGGATTTGATTTAGGTCATACCTGGATGGTCTAGTGTTAACTTGGACTGGCAGGACTTAATCTTATACAAGTGGGTAAACGGAGGCCCAGATCAATGACTTAGCTCTTTTCTGCCCTCAGGAGTAAAGCCTGGACTTCATTTGAAGTCTAACATTTTCTCGGNCACAAGGGATTTGATTTAGGTCATACCTGGATGGTCTAGTGTTAACTTGGACTGGCAGGACTTAATCTTATACAAGTGGGTAAACGGAGGCCCAGATCAATGACTTAGCTCTTTTCTGCCCTCAGGAGTAAAGCCTGGACTTCATTTGAAGTCTAACATTTTCTCGGTTAGTTAGATTTTGTCTCCTCAAGCTGTTGGAAGGTGCTCCTCAGAGAGCTGAAATGGGTGGCAATTTAAGGGGAAATAACATTTGCTTGTAGAGAAAAATCTTTCATTATATACCCATTATATGACTATCTAAACAAGCATAGCTCTAGGAACTAAACATTGAATTTACAGGGAGAGAAAATTATGGCCTTATTTGCAAAGTATCCTTTAGTTTTCTGAGTTGACATATTCGTGATAAAATATCTGGTCGTGACTCAGGCATCCATTTTTAAAGAAATTTGAATATCCTTAGATTATTAATATATAGTGAGCTTATTCAGTATACTGGTAAAATTGATCACATTTTAAAAAATTGAACATAACAGTTAAGAGCAAGCAGTGATGCAGTCTTTTAAATATTGAGGCAAAGTCCCTGGTGTAGGGAGGCTTCCAAGTATAACCTTTGGTATCAGACAACTCAGTCTGGATATTCCATTAATTACACTTGCTTTGTAGGGTGTTTGTGAACACAGATGGTAATATATGCAAAATACTTGGCACATACTTGGAGCTCAGTGGGAATACATCTATTTTTATTTTATTAAAGATCATAGAATTGTGATCTGGGGGAGTTGTTAAAACTTTAGGTGTTTTCTGACCAAGACCAAGAATTATTTTATCCTTCTTTCTGTTATGAAAATACCTCTGCATAAAGAGGAATACTTGCAAATGTGTTTTAAGTTAATTGCATAGAATTTTCCCCCAAACCACTATCTAATATAGGCTGATACTATAATTCTTATTTTAGGATAAGGAAGCTTTATAATTTCTTGAAATCACAAATCAAGGTATTAGAATTTCAAGTGTACTACCCAGTCCACTGAAACTTGCTGTTTTTTTCCCTCACAAGTTTGGTGACAAAGCTATGAATAGTGTTTAGGAAGCTTACTCTAAATCCTGACTTTCTCTAGAACTCATTATCTTGTGATAAATGTAGGAACTTAAGTATTTTTCAACTTTGTAATTGTATATTAAGAGGAAGGAAAAAAGCGGAGTTCAAAAATATCTAATTTACCTGCAATCCAAAGTGGCTGGGGATTTTTTTTCTTTTCTTTTTTTTCAGAGAAACTGTTAAACTAACATAATAGATTGAATTCTAAGGTGCTGATCTCAGGCTCTTCAGGTGTCCAGAATTAATTTAAATTCCATCCTTTTAACCATCCCAGTGGGTGAATCTTTTTCATCTTGGCAGTTGAATTGGCTACTCTGAAAAGCTGCAGAGTTTCACCTTGTGTTATTAAATGCAATAGAGATGGCCAACCAGGAAGAAATGTGCCAGGTGTAGAAAGATGAGTGGAGAAGGATGCTGCTTCATGCAGCACGTGGAGAACTTTGTGAGGCTAGAAAAATCAAAACGACTCTGATGATCAGAAGGCATTCTTTACAAAGCAGAGTGATGGTTCTGACCACCTCAGTTGATTGGCTATGCTAGAGTCAATGTTTCCCTGCTTGCTCCCCCTTTATTCTTCTCACTTGTTTTCCTTTCTCTCTATAACAGCCAGTCATCTCAGGTGTAACTTTGAGTCTGGTTTCTGCGGCTGGGAGCCATTTCTCACAGAAGATTCACACTGGGAATTCGTGAAAGTGTTGCCCAGTGCAGACCACCACCTTCCTGATGCTGAGCACCCAACAAGCACAAATCATGGTAGGATATTGTCCTCTTATCTTAAAAAAAATTTTTTTTCTTCCTGTTGTGGAATGATGATTCTGTGCATTTTCACTTCGCACTGTAGACTGTATAAGTGGAACTCTGGTTTGTCTTGCTTTCATTTCTTCTAATCAACTTCATAATTTATGGTTGAGTTTCCTGAAAGGAGCATTAATTTAATAACAAAATGTTTTGTTACACCTTTTAAAAGGTGGGATTGAAGGCATGAAGAGGGGAAAAGTCTTCTGATAATTTTCTCTCGTTGTNTCTAATCAACTTCATAATTTATGGTTGAGTTTCCTGAAAGGAGCATTAATTTAATAACAAAATGTTTTGTTACACCTTTTAAAAGGTGGGATTGAAGGCATGAAGAGGGGAGAAGTCTTCTGATAATTTTCTCTCGTTGTCATGAATCACGTACAGTAGGCTTGCCTTCTTTTCTGACCAATCCAAGTTTTGCAAAACAGAATAGTTTAATCCTTTTTCTAGGAAGAGAGAACAGAGATTTAGCACTAGCTGGAAAATAAATTGCAGATACTCTAATACAACCTAACCACTCTTAAAGCTTCTTTGTAACAGTCTTACTTCTTTCCCATATATCCTTTTATTTTAACCAGCAGTACAGTTTTTACATATCCCCTTAAAATAGAGCAACCATAACTATATATAGCATTCCACTGACGGGTTGTAAAACTCCAAGGAAAATAGAAGGGTTTTGTTCTGTTTTTGTTTTGATGAATTACAAACGTACATTAGTTTCATGCTAACTTTATAATAACACAACCGTGCCATAGATCCTCTTTAAGCTTGCATAACCTCCACTAGACATTATATCTCTTTCTCCTTTGACATTTCCAAAGAAGTACACCAAAACTAATAGTGTTGACTGTGTTTTTAGCCACTGGAAATTGGGGTTAGTGGGGGAGAATGTTAGGGGACAGAGAGGGAGACTTTAGCTATTCATCCCATTTGTTGTCTAAAACTATAAACCCAGCTTATTATTTAAGAGTAGATTAAGATCTTAATTTCTGCTCTAGTGCCAGTGGGTCTTATTTTTCCCTTCAGATTCTGTGGCAGATTGGATTAAATTTAAAGTTTAAAATAGGAAGGAGACTATTAATTATTGAAACTATATTTATTACTAGTACATTTCCTCCAGGCTTATATAATGTTTTCTTAAACCAATTGAGTACATACCATATATTAGACCTGGGTGTCTACCAGTGGAAAGATATTTGAGGTGTTCCTACATTTTGGTGATTATGAGCATATAATTTGCCTATGGGTTTTGTCTGGACATAAATTTTCATTAGAGTTGAGCACCCTGTCCACTTCCTATGTATAATTAATGTTTCCACTCTGGTTAGTAAAAATGACCCTACTGTTTCTGGCCCTTTATGACCTTGGGGCAGTGTTTCAGCTGCTCCTTTTAGAAGGTTTTCCTCCAGCCTCAGGTGGTTACCTTACGCCCATGCCCTGCTCAGACTCAGGTGGAGATTTGGAGGGAACTCCCTGGAGATCTCCGGAGCGCGCTCTCTTTGCAGCTCTCCTTTTCCTGGAACTCTGTTTCATGAACTGTGGCCACTTGTGTTTCCCCTAACTGCAGTCTTTTCAGCTTGAGAGGACCTCCGCAGTGCTGGCCTCCCCCTCCCTGACTGGCAGTTGGAAACTGGGTTTAGGTAGCAAGCTGGGAAAACTGTGTAGCTTCGTTCATTTGTTCCTCTCTCAGAGATCGTTGTGATTCTATATTCCCATTGTCCTACATTTGAAAACCATTATATAATATATATTGCTTTGATTTCTTTGCTAGTGTAAGATAGAAGACTAAATCTGATGCCTGATATTCAACCTTGCCTTAAAACAGAAAAAAGCCTAATTCCTTTTGTTAATTTGCTTAATTTCTTTGGTCTGGGTATGCTGTAATATATCTAGCCATCCTCTTATTGGATAACAATATTATGATAATGCTGCAAAATCTATACTGGTATGTGTTTTCTTATATGGGGATCTTTAATTCTATGCAGTAAATAACTAACAGTGATACTCCTATTTTTTACAGAAATGTACTTTCTCTCAAAATTTTAATACTTAAATTTCTAGCAGCCAAAGGAGTACTGTTTTCTATTTGTCTGCCATCAATAGACATGCTATTCTCTAAATTTTTAAAAAACTTATGTGTAAAAAATGATTTCTCATATGTAAAATTGATTTGTATTTCATGGAAAGATGATCTTTTTCAAATGTTTCTAATTTTTTCCATTTATTTAGATCTTTAATTTCTCTATATTTGAAGCTTCAGTGTATAGATTTTAAAAAGATTTTGCTAATATTTCCTTAGGTTTTAAAATTTTTTGCAGTTATTGTTAATGTCACATTTTAAAAACTCAATTTTTGGAGCTGTTGCTATATTTATATATAAATGTAGTTATATTTTAAAATATTGACCTTGTATTCAATGACCTTGCATATTTTAAAATTATAGTTAAGAATTTGTAAATTATGGGCTCATAATTATTTTGTCTTCAAAGATTGACAATTTTATTTACTTCTTTCTAAATCTTAAACTCTCTATTTTCAGTTTTTATTGTTCCAACAAGGACCTCTGGAAAAATGTTGACTAGAGCTGGTGATAGCTGCTGTACTTGTCTTATTCCTGTTGAGGGAAAAAACTGTCCATAATTCAGCCCTGAATACCATAGTTACTAAAAGGTTGTTTTGTATCAGATAAGATGTTTCTATTTGTAGTGTTAAAGTTTATGTATATATGTGTGTGTGTTTATATATACATATATATATATATATATATATGTATAAATTAATCTGTTAAAACTGGATGTATGCTTTTCAGAACATATTGTGGTAATCATCATTGTGATATTATCTATCTTTGTTTATAATAAAATGAGTGATTTTTTCAAATATTAAACCACCTTGTATTCCCAATGCAAACTTCTTTTGACTGGTTTTATTTATGATTTCTTCTTGCATAATGGTATATTTGTGATATTTTTACCTAAATTCATTATAAGGTTTATTTTCTAATGTTCTCACAGCGTCTAAGGAATCCTTTCTGGGCCATATTTCATTGAAAGGGATGCATCCTTTGCAAAAGGTGAGGTTGAGGCTGGCCTGGACAGTGTAGCCCAGGGAGGCTGACCCCTCCATTCTTTATTTTTATACTGTGCTGGTCAGCTAGCCCCTCTGGGGTTACAAGAGTTTTGCAAGAACAGTTTTATGGTGAACAGTTAAGATGAACAGGAACAGTCTCTTTGGTATGCTATAATTCCATAGGTCTCTTAACTCAGAGCATTCTGTGGTGCAGGCTTGTAAGAAAATAAACCCAGAGATATATGGGCCTGGGGTCAGAGTTCATTCTCTTTTAGCTCTACCTGTATATATAAATTTTGTCAATACTGTCTGTTTTTCAAGCATCTGGTTAAAATGTTCTCTACATGGCGTTTAGCTTCCACATCAGTTTTCACTAATGTAATATTTTCATAATATTATCTTTTCATCTAAAAAGTGTTATCTCTTTTCACTTAATCAGAAGTCTTATAGTTTTTAATGGAGTTTTATGATGTTCTTCATACAAGTCCTGTCCTTTTCTTGTTAAATTTATTCCTACATATCTTGTATTATCATTGTTAACTATGAGTAGAATATTTCTTATCATTCTATATTCAGTGTCTTATTTCTAAAATAAATAAGATAACTTAGAAATATTTCTCTGTTTGAATTTATCTTGCTGCTGCTGCTGCTAAGTCACTTCAGTTGTGTCCGACTCTGTGTGACCCCATAGACGGCAGCCCACCAGGCTCCCCGTCCCTGGGATTCTCCAGGCAAGAACACTGGAGTGGGTTGTCATTTCCTTCTCCAATGCATGAAAGTGAAAAGTGAACATGAAGTTGCTCAGTCGTGTCCAACTTTTCACAACCCCATGGTCTGCAGCCTACCAGGCTCCTCCGTCCATGGGATTTGCCAGGCAAGAGTGCTGGAGTAAATTCTCTTATTGATACTTGTCTTCATTAAAAGAGAATCTGTTGGGGTTTCTGATTTTACAATTGTATTATTGGCAATACACATGGAATGCCTTCTCTACTTTTCTGTTGTATTTACTAGAAATTTTATTTTCTTGACTTGCACATTTGCTAGACCTATGAGATAATATTAGTCTAAGATAAGTAATATTATCTTATTAATATTTCCTCTAATTAGTAACAGTGACAGAATTTTCTAGGTAGTTTCTCATAATTAATTTTGCAGTTGGCCATTGAAGACATTATTTATTTTGAGGTAAATCTTTATTGTTTCTTTTTAACATTTTATTGAGGTTACTGGGAATGAATGACTATTTTTCACAGTCTTTTCAATATTTGTTTATAAGGGATTCCCTGGTGGCTCAGACGGTAAAGAGTCTGCCTGTAATGCAGGAGACCCAGGTTTGATCCCTGAGTCAGGAAGACCCCCTGGAGAAGGAAATGGCAACCCAGTCC
>SJYW01026952.1:510386-525949 GCA_006410735.1 Raphicerus campestris
CTGGAGATCTCCGGAGCGCGCTCTCTTTGCAGCTCTCCTTTTCCTGGAACTCTGTTTCATGAACTGTGGCCACTTGTGTTTCCCCTAACTGCAGTCTTTTCAGCTTGAGAAGACCTCCGCAGTGCTGGCCTCCCCCAGCAGTTGGAAACTGGGTTTAGGTAGCAAGCTGGGAAAACTGTGTAGCTTCGTTCGTTTGTTCCTCTCTCAGAGATCGTTGTGATTCTATATTCCCATTGTCCTACATTTGAAAACCATTATATAATATATATTGCTTTGATTTCTTTGCTAGTGTAAGATAGAAGACTAAATCTGATGCCTGATATTCAACCTTGCCTTAAAACAGAAAAAAGCCTAATTCCTTTTGTTAATTTGCTTAATTTCTTTGGTCTGGGTATGCTGTAATATATCTAGCCATCCTCTTATTGGATAACAATATTATGATAATGCTGCAAAATCTATACTGGTATGTGTTTTCTTATATGGGGATCTTTAATTCTATGCAGTAAATAACTAACAGTGATACTCCTATTTTTTACAGAAATGTACTTTCTCTCAAAATTTTAATACTTAAATTTCTAGCAGCCAAAGGAGTACTGTTTTCTATTTGTCTGCCATCAATAGACATGCTATTCTCTAAATTTTTAAAAAACTTATGTGTAAAAAATGATTTCTCATATGTAAAATTGATTTGTATTTCATGGAAAGATGATCTTTTTCAAATGTTTCTAATTTTTTCCATTTATTTAGATCTTTAATTTCTCTATATTTGAAGCTTCAGTGTATAGATTTTAAAAAGATTTTGCTAATATTTCCTTAGGTTTTAAAATTTTTTGCAGTTATTGTTAATGTCACATTTTAAAAACTCAATTTTTGGAGCTGTTGCTATATTTATATATAAATGTAGTTATATTTTAAAATATTGACCTTGTATTCAATGACCTTGCATATTTTAAAATTATAGTTAAGAATTTGTAAATTATGGGCTCATAATTATTTTGTCTTCAAAGATTGACAATTTTATTTACTTCTTTCTAAATCTTAAACTCTCTATTTTCAGTTTTTATTGTTCCAACAAGGACCTCTGGAAAAATGTTGACTAGAGCTGGTAATAGCTGCTGTACTTGTCTTATTCCTGTTGAGGGAAAAAACTGTCCATAATTCAGCCCTGAATACCATAGTTACTAAAAGGTTGTTTTGTATCAGATAAGATGTTTCTATTTGTAGTGTTAAAGTTTATGTATATATGTGTGTGTGTTTATATATACATATATATATATATATATATATGTATAAATTAATCTGTTAAAACTGGATGTATGCTTTTCAGAACATATTGTGGTAATCATCATTGTGATATTATCTATCTTTGTTTATAATAAAATGAATGATTTTTTCAAATATTAAACCACCTTGTATTCCCAATGCAAACTTCTTTTGACTGGTTTTATTTATGATTTCTTCTTGCATAATGGTATATTTGTGATATTTTTACCTAAATTCATTATAAGGTTTATTTTCTAATGTTCTCACAGCGTCTAAGGAATCCTTTCTGGGCCATATTTCATTGAAAGGGATGCATCCTTTGCAAAAGGTGAGGTTGAGGCTGGCCTGGACAGTGTAGCCCAGGGAGGCTGACCCCTCCATTCTTTATTTTTATACTGTGCTGGTCAGCTAGCCCCTCTGGGGTTACAAGAGTTTTGCAAGAACAGTTTTATGGTGAACAGTTAAGATGAACAGGAACAGTCTCTTTGGTATGCTATAATTCCATAGGTCTCTTAACTCAGAGCATTCTGTGGTGCAGGCTTGTAAGAAAATAAACCCAGAGATATATGGGCCTGGGGTCAGAGTTCATTCTCTTTTAGCTCTACCTGTATATATAAATTTTGTCAATACTGTCTGTTTTTCAAGCATCTGGTTAAAATGTTCTCTACATGGCGTTTAGCTTCCACATCAGTTTTCACTAATGTAATATTTTCATAATATTATCTTTTCATCTAAAAAGTGTTATCTCTTTTCACTTAATCAGAAGTCTTATAGTTTTTAATGGAGTTTTATGATGTTCTTCATACAAGTCCTGTCCTTTTCTTGTTAAATTTATTCCTACATATCTTGTATTATCATTGTTAACTATGAGTAGAATATTTCTTATCATTCTATATTCAGTGTCTTATTTCTAAAATAAATAAGATAACTTAGAAGTATTTCTCTGTTTGAATTTATCTTGCTGCTGCTAAGTCACTTCAGTCGTGTCCGACTCTGTGTGACCCCATAGACGGCAGCCCACCAGACTCCCCCGTCCCTGGGATTCTCCAGGCAAGAACACTGGAGTGGGTTGTCATTTCCTTCTCCAATGCATGAAAGTGAAAAGTGAACATGAAGTTGCTCAGTCGTGTCCAACTTTTCACAACCCCATGGTCTGCAGCCTACCAGGCTCCTCCGTCCATGGGATTTGCCAGGCAAGAGTGCTGGAGTAAATTCTCTTATTGATACTTGTCTTCATTAAAAGAGAATCTGTTGGGGTTTCTGATTTTACAATTGTATTATTGGCAATACACATGGAATGCCTTCTCTACTTTTCTGTTGTATTTACTAGAAATTTTATTTTCTTGACTTGCACATTTGCTAGACCTATGAGATAATATTAGTCTAAGATAAGTAATATTATCTTATTAATATTTCCTCTAATTAGTAACAGTGACAGAATTTTCTAGGTAGTTTCTCATTATAATTAATTTTGCAGTTGGCCATTGAAGACATTATTTATTTTGAGGTAAATCTTTATTGTTTCTTTTTAACATTTTATTGAGGTTACTGGGAATGAATGACTATTTTTCACAGTCTTTTCAATATTTGTTTATAAGGGATTCCCTGGTGGCTCAGATGGTAAAGAGTCTGCCTATAATGCAGGAGACCCAGGTTTGATCCCTGAGTCAGGAAGACCCCCTGGAGAAGGAAATGGCAACCCAGTCCGGTATTCTTGCCTGGAAAATCCCACAGATGGGGGAGCCTGGCCAACTACAGTCATGGGTTGCAGAGTTGGACATGATTGAGCGACTTCACTTTCACTTCACTCTATTATTTTACTCTTTAATTTGATCTTATCGACTATGTTGATGACTGTTAAACCAAACTTCTATTCTTGGAAAGCTCATTGGTCGGGACACAGCATTTTTTTTAAAGAATTGCAAATGCAATTGAGACATTTTAATTAGAGTTTTGTGTCTGTGATCATGAGTGATATTGAGCTATAGTTTAATTCTCTTTTCATAATTCTTAACATTAGAGATATCTGACATCATAAAATGAGTCAAGGAACCGTTCATGTTTTTCTAAAACCTGTGATATATGCAAGTACAAATATTTATTCTTTAAAAATTAAGTAAAATTAAGCAGTGGGGCCATACACCCTGGTAGATTGTTTTCCTATCACTT
The DNA here is from genome assembly GCA_006410735.1 of Raphicerus campestris. Classification (NCBI taxonomy): domain Eukaryota; kingdom Metazoa; phylum Chordata; class Mammalia; order Artiodactyla; family Bovidae; genus Raphicerus; species Raphicerus campestris. Next base: position 513,819 of record SJYW01026952.1, read on the forward strand.
TTACAGTTAATTTTGTGGGATAATCAACTTGTTCAAACATTTTGCTTCTTTTAGATTTTGGAATTTTAGTGTTTATGTGTTTCATCCTTCATTAACTGTTTGTTTGAAATTGTCCATATTGTTTTAATTGACCAGAGGAGTAAGATCTTTGAATATTGTTAATGTTTAGAATTTTTATTAGTCTTTTGGCAATATTCAGTTGATTTTTACTTGAACCTGAGGATTTTTAAGCTGGAATAATTTTTCAAAGTTATCTTTTCCTACTCTTTTATAGGTGAAAGAGAGATTTAATAAGCTCATATATTCTTTCTATTACTCTTCATCTGGAGTTGGGAAGAGTAGGCATTATCCTTCCCAATTGGGTTTGGATTTAAAGCCCATTGAAACTGGGTTCTGTTTTTCTCACTCAGAGACTGAACTGCTGACTTGCAGCCATGGTAGTTTGGTACATGTTTAACCTGTAACATTTAATTATGAAATCCTTTTCATTCTGTACAGTCAGCATTGATCTGGCTAAGAAAATTCCCTTCTGAATGTGTTTTATTTCATCAAAATTGTTGTCTTTACAGATTGCCCATCACTTTGTGATTATCAAAGGGCAGGATCAGACCTTGACATTGTGCAACGTGGACTACCTTGTAAATTTTCATTATTCAGGGAAGCTACCCTGACCACTCTTCTGAATGTGTGATCTTTCGAGCTGCTAAGAGATGTTATCCCCCCTGTACACTTGCCATTAGCACTTCCATTGTAGTTAAAATCTAAAAGCAGTTATTTTGTTAACACTCAGATTACATCTTTAATTAAGCTTTCATTCCCACTAGCACAGACAACAATGACAAACATGTAAACCCCAGGAGAAACCAAGCTCATTCTATAGGCTCTCATCCTTCAGTACATCCAGAAGAAACTTACCAGTAAAGATCTCCTAGGAATTTTCTAAGGGCATGCTTCTAATTGTCAACTTAGAAGCTTCATTTAATTTAATTTCAAACTGTGACTTGAGTCAATAAAACATGTTCATTGAGAGGATTTAGATCAAGAGCTTATTTTTCATGAATGAGATTTTATTTCAAAAATATTTAGTGTTATCCGCATGAAAGCAATTCATGGTTATCTAGGGAACTTAACGGTAAAGAAGTAAAAACATTTTCTTTATCTGATTGACAATTGAATGTGTGCATGGTTGAGCTATTAGAGCAAAGAACCGTCAAGTGTACAGGAGAACTTTCATCCACATGACTTTATGTCTGTTTTTGCAGGATCATTTATTTATTTTGGAGCACATCAACCACCTGCAGTGGCCAAGCTTGGAAGTCCTGTTCTTACAAAATCAGTCACTGCCTCTACCCCATGTCAGGTAACCAGTTACTGGAATATTCATTGGCTAGTCTATGGTTATAAACTGTTAGGCTTGGGTTACTCCAGCTAGTAAATGCTTCCTATGTTTTACTACTATTTTCATGATGTATTGAGAGATTTGTGTGAGCTATTTCAACAGGAAATGTCATGTCATTCCAAAAGACATTTACAGCGTATAACTTGCACCCTTTGTTTGGGGGCCTGTTCAAAAATATTTCTATCATTTTGTATTCTTTCCATGTATTTCTTTCAATAATTTAAAGCTGTGGATACACGTTGCCCCAGCTGCTTGTTATTTTGGCCAGAAATGTTGCTAATAATTGAGGAAAATAAAAGCAGTTTAACAAATTCCATTGAAAAAAAGATGAAAGGATGAATAAAGACAAATATGTGCAGGAAAAATAAATATATTTCCAGAAGTTTATTTTTTCAGTTAGTCCTTCTGGTGCCACTAAACACAGAACAAGGGGTAAAACACTCGGCTCATTCCCACAGCATAACAGAGAAGAAGGCAAGGGAACTTTGGAGTCAGATGAAACTGGTTCCAATTTCACTTCTGCCACAGACGATATGCTTTGAGACTCAGCATCCACACTGGAAGTGTAGTGTTAGTAAACCTTCTTCACATGTTGTGAGAATTCAAATATGATTAAATAAAGGATCTGGGAGAGTATTTGGGACATAGTAGGTGTTCAATAAACATAATCCTTCCATTTTCCCATACCACTAATGTTTCCATTAGAAGTTTCTGTCCTTTTGAGAGTTCTAACATGTCTCTGAGCCTGTAGATTTCAGCTTTCTTCTTCTCCCTTTGCTTATCAGAAAATAATGAGGGGATCAGTAGTCCCACACACTAAATTCATTGTCTGGAAATGCAGGGTTACAGAATTAATTCAGGCGTTCCTGATGATAAATTACAGATCATTCAGAGGTGTAAATTTAATTATACTTTCAGCTTGATATAAGCCTGACTGAGAGTGCCTGCAGCTCTTAATAGATTGTCCTATTCTTTTTTTTTTTTTTTTTTCTGTTGTCCATATCTTTGTGAGAATTTGGATTAAAACAATGGCCTGAACTCCACCTCCATCTTACCCACTTGGACTCTAGACTCTCCCACCTTTGGTTTATTTTAATTAAATCTGATGTGATAGATATAGATTCTTTTGGAGAACTTGTGAAACATTTACTTGCGCTTTAAAAGCACTTTACAGACTTACTGAACTTTAGTTCAAGATCACAAACCCAAGTAATGCAACTGCTGTTGTTAAATTCATTAAAGACACTGGATAAAAAGGAATGGAATGTATTAACTCTGCCTCTTTTACAGAAGTATGAAAACTAACATTAGGAACTTATTAGAAATTCTGAGACTCATGAAGAAATCATACAGCTCTCTTCTTTTTCAGGATGATTTGCATTTCCCATTGTTGTGTGTGGGTAGCCATTAATTTGTGGTCATTGGGATTGACCCACAATTTATGACTGTTTCCACTTGAGGACCGGAGAAGGCAATGGCAACCCACTCCAGTACTCTTGCCTGGGAAATCCTATGGACAGAGGAGCCTGGTGGGCTACAGTCCATTGGGTCTCGAGGAGTTGGACACGACTGAGCAACTTCACTTTCACTTTTCACTTTCATGCATTGAAGGAAATGGCAACCCACTCCAGTGTTCTTGCCTGGAGAATCCCAGGGATGGGAGCCTGGTGGGCCACTGCCTGTGTGGTCACACAGAGTCAGACACGACTGATGTGACTTAGCAGCAGCAGCCACTTGAGGACATTTTTCTTTTTGTGGCTTAAATTTGGAGCTTACCTATGGGAACTATTGGGGTGGAGCCTCAGTAAAAGCAATGAGCAATTTAGATGCTTTGTTGTTTGTCTCTCAGAACAAAGTCCTCCACCTTTGTTCTCATACTGATTTAGGGGCTTGCCTTGATTTGTGGAAAAATAAGAGGTTGCAGACTGTCAGTGGAAATCTTTGTTCCCTTTTAACTGCATCTGCTTGAATGCTAGGAATCTTTGAGTTAGAAAGATGGATATTTGGATTACTTCATAGTACTTTCCAGCTTAGAATTATTATTCTATTGTTAGAGGTTATTCACAGGCTGAGATGCGCATAGTCGAAGTTCTCTCCCATACGAGTATTCTAAGAATATACTATGACTTTTTTAGAAGTCTGTGGTAATGTGTGTTTGTTTCTTTCATGAAAGTTACAAAATAAGCTAACAGAACAAATTCTCATCTTCAGTAACCAGAAAATGCCTCTGATCTTCCTAATTGGAACCTATTGATCACAGCTGTATTCATGGAATAGCAAATGTTCTTTGTAATAAAATAATAAAGAAGGGCAGTGAGATAAGCAAAGTGGGGAACTTTGATATGATTAAAGCTTTCATTTTATGAAATTATATGATTTCTTCTCTACATAATCATATCAGGCTAATACAGCTAAGAATTTTTTTTGAAAGGACTTTAAAGGAATATGAAGCTTTCCTTTGAAACTTTTTCTAACAGATTTTTCGGGTCATTTTGCATGAATTACCTTATACTTTATGTGCAGACCACACATGGCATCGACATATAGAATTGGTCCTGCAACTATGCAGTATTCAAGGTGTGGACTTTTATTAAAAGCTTCAAAAGCTCCTTTAGTCACTGGTGGAAATTTGGCATTTTTCCTTAAAATAGCCAGGAGATAGGACACACAGAACATGTGGAAGCCAGAAACTAGTATTTTTTATTGCTGTTGAAATACTGTTAATGTTTTTAATCAGGAAATATAGAATATGAAAGAGGTCTGTGAGAATATTAATATTTTCTGAGCTCTCATATTTGAGTCACTGTTAAAAAGACCAAATATCTCACTTCACAGTTAAATATAGCAGGACTGATAACAAGAAGCTTTTGCTTTCAATGCTATTAACAGTTTATATGTTTGTCTTTTGTTTGTTCTAAATTCCCGAACACATATTTGCTATTCTAATAATAGTCTTTAATGAAAAACTTCTTAAAATTAAAAAAAAAAAAGTGAGTGGGTATATCAGGAAAAAGATTGATGAAACAAAAGATAGACTGGTTCCAAAAATAAAGTTTGAGGGCCAGGCTATGTTTGAATCGAAGTATCCCAGCAGCCAGTGCAGAGAGAGACATGTGAGCTGTCATTTGGTTCAAGTTCAAGCGATTAAAAAACAAAAGAAAAATAGTTCTTCTGCGACTCCTGAGTGCACACATACAAGTGTAAATGTTCTTTCTCTGACTCAGTGCACACCTGTTACTTCCATACTCCATGTAGATATTAAAGGGACAATAGAAACACATATTTGTAGTAATATAGAAAATATTTGCCAAAATATAGAATTTAGTGAAGGATACTAATAGCAATTCAGTGTTAAGTGCTTCACAGCATGATAGAAATATAATGTATATAATACCAGAGTGGGTAGCCATTACCTTCTCCAGAAGATCTTCCTGACCCAGGGATCAAGCCCAGGTCTCCTGCATTCCAGACAGATTCTTTACCATCTGAGCCACCAGGGAAGCCCAATATGTAATATTATCTGTAATTATATGTAATGTATAATGTAACAACATATAAATTAAACATATAAGATATATAACATATATATATATATATAAAACATTTAACAATATAAAATGTAACAGTGATAACCCATTTGTAGCAACTCTCTCAATGAGTTTTAAAAGGCCATGTTTTATCATGTTCCTCTACTAGACTAATGAAGTCTTATTGGAGAGAAATTTAGGAAATTTGCGATGGGGCTTGAAATGGTGCAGTCATGATTTGTTCTCTGTTTTCTTTACTCCAAGGGTAGTGTTAGATCATGTTAGAGATCCTGGGCTTCCCCAGTGGCACTGGTGGTAAAGAACCCTCCTGCCAGTACATATTAGATGTAGAAGACTGGGGTTTGTTCCCTGGGTCGAACTAGAGTGGGTTGCCATGTATTCTTGCATGGAGAGTCCCACGGAAAGAGGAGCCTGGCAGGCTGCAGCCCTTCGGGACACACAGAATTGGACACAGCTGAAGAGACTTTGCATGCATGTATATGTGTTAGATATTCTAGAGGAAGCAATGGATTTTGGGGAAAGGTTGAGCAGATATTCTTTCTTATTGGACATGGTTAAAACACACCCAGATTAATCATTTGATGAGAAAAGATTATATTTTACTGAAGACTGCAAACTTCCACTTAAGCTCATTCAGATAAAGTCGGTCCAAAGCATGATTATGACTAGGAGTCATAAGAATCACTATAGTGGTAGTGGTGTTAGTCACTTAGTCATGTCTGACTCTTTTTGACTCTATGGACAGTAGCCCACCAGGCTCCTCTGTCCATGAGATTCTCCAGGCAAGAATACTGAAGTGGGTTGCTATGCCCTTCTCCAGAGGATCTTCCCAACCCAGGGACTGAACCCAGGTCTCTATGCATTGCCTGCGATACAGTAGACCTGGGTTCAATCCTCAGGTCAGGAAGATCCCATGGAGAAGGGCACGGCAACCCACTCCAGATTTCTTGTACTCCAGTATTCTGGTAATGATAAAGGGGGATGTATGAGAGAGAAACGGAGAAGGCAGTGGCACCTCCCTCCAGTACTCTTGCCTGGAAAATCCCATGGATGGAGGAGCCTGGTGGGCTGCAGTCCGTGGGGTCTCAAGGAGTTGGACACAACTGAGTGACTTCACTTTCACTTTTCACTTTCATGCATTGGAGAAGGAAATGGCAACCCACTCCAGTGTTCTTGCCTGGAGAATCCCAGGGATGGGGGAACCTGGCAGGCTGCCATTTTTGTGGTTGCAGAGAGTCGGGCACGACTGAAGTGACTTAGCAGCAGCAGCAGCATGAGAGAGACAGATGAATGCTCCCCCTCTACTACATGGACTTATTCCCAGCTGAGTTTTGAGGAGTTACAGATATCTTGTTTCTTTCTCTTTTTTTGGTGTATGCATGCTTTATTTTTTTGTCTTATTTTGGATCTTGAAGATACAACAGGTGTTGGAAACACCAGACAGGGATTGATGTTTGTGGCCGAGAAATCAGAGATAACTGCGCATTTGGAGAAAATGAGAAAAGACACGAAGATGTGACCAATAAGCTCCCTCATAGGGAAACAAAAGGAGTCAAGAGCATAAGAAAGTTGAGGAAAAAAGCAGAAAATCTGGAGTAGAGTTCCGATTGGAGACAAACCCAAATCAAATGAAATAGCAAAGAGAAATAGGGAAGACATTATTTTGAGCTTCTAAATAATATCCTGTTATATCTGTTACTAATAAGTAATTCCTACTTGTTCCTAATCACATTCTTTTGTAGAGACTGGCCTTTCCTCTAGGAATATCACAGGTCCCTGTAGAAACAGAATAGCAAGATTAGTTATTCAGCCTGTACTCAGTAACTAATAGTATAAGTCACTCAATAAGATGTCCTTTATTGTTATAGTAAAATGAATTATTAAGTATTTTAAAAAATATATACAAATAATATAAAATCAGAGAATACAATTAAAAACAGTAAATTAATTTGAGCTTCATTTGTTTTCTCTCCAATTTGCAATTAAAGGAATTGCTTTGTTGGAAGCTTTTTAAAGCACGTGAAATTCTTTTGAATAAACTGATTCAGTGTCTTGCATAGTCACCCTGTACATAGAATCCAGGCTGTGGCTATACAACTTACTGAAAACCCAGAAGAAATAAAAGCAAGCCTTTAATATTAACATTTTATGTAACTGCCTTTTTTTTTTTTTTGGCAGTGGGGCATACCAGGTCTTAGTTCCCTGACCAGAGATTGAACTCTTGCCCTTTGCATTGGGAGGACAGAGTCTTAACCACCGAACCACCAGGGAAGTCCCTATGTCCTTGCTTTTTAGTGAGTCAGACATAAATCAAAATAGTAGTTTCCTTTAAATGATAATTAATAAATACATTTTAAATGGTTGTTATTTTAATATGGGCTTCCCTTTTGGCTCAGCTGTTAAAGCATTTGCCTGCAGTGCAGGAGACCAGAGTTAGATCCCTGGGTCAGGAAGATCTCCTGGAGAAGGAATGGCAACCTACTTTGGTATTCTTGCCTGGAGAATCCTATGATGGAGGAGCCTGGTGGGCTACAGTCCATGGGGTCGCAGAGAGTCAGACACGACTGAGCGGTTTTCACTTTCACTTTCCCTGGTAACTCAGTGGTAAAGAATCCACCTGCCAGTGCAGGAGACGTTGGTTTAAACCTTGGGTTAGGAAGATCCCTTGGGGAAGGAAATGGCAACCCACTCCAGTATTTTTGCCTTGGAAACCGCATGGAGAGAGGAGCCCGATGGGCTGCAGTCAGTAGGGCTACAAAGATTCAGACATGACTTAGTGACTAAACAATAAGAACAACAACATGATTTTAATATACATGCTTGATAGTTCTTTTTAATAGAATTTTCTGTGATGAAAATTGTCTTCTGCATCCACTATGGAAGTCACTAGCTACAAATAGCTATTGAGCATGTAAAATGTGATGATAACGGAGAGAGGACATTTTTCATTTTGTTGAATTCATTGACGTGTAAATAGCCACACTGTTTTCATATGCTTGTCATTATATGCTTAATTGTTCCTTTTTGTTCTCTCGCATAAAACTTTGAGGTCCCTAAGGACAGCTGATTCCTTGTACATTTTACGATACATGGCAGAGGGGTTCTCTCTCTATCACTCTCTCTGAAGGTCTTTAGACATTTATTTATATTTATTTATTTTTGGCTGTGCTGGGTTTTGGCTTTCTCTAGTTGTGGTGAGTAGAGGCTACTCTTGGTGGCGGTGTGCAGGCTTCTCGTTACGGTGGCTTCTCTTGTGGAGTACAGCCCCAGGCACATGGGCTTTAGTCATCGTGGTGTATGGACTTAGTTGCTTCATGGCATGTGGAATTTTCCTGGACTAGGAATTAAACCTTTGTCCTCTCCATTGGCAAGGGGATTCTTATCCACTGTACTATCAAGAAAGTCCTATAGACATTTACTTTAACACTAATGCTGATAGTCCTACTCAAACTTCCTTCTTTTCTTTAGTACCTATTAACTGAATACCTACTAAATGCAAATTGCCCTAGTTGGTTCTATGAGAATTAACAGTGTGCATTGTGATTTTGAATTCATGACATAATGTTACACTACTAATGTGTATTACAGTGGGAAACACAGATGTTGATAATGTGCCTGTCTAAAGTCATAGCTGTATTAACTCTTGTACAGTATTTTTACCCTGACCAGTGTTAAATTTGGAAAGACTCTGGGAGGTTTCTTGGTCTATACCAAACTAAAGAATTCTCCTGAAATCTCTATAATGCCAATTCACTTTTAAAAAAGTAAATTAAATGTGAAGTTCTAAGCTCTTATCCAATTGAATATGGATCCCGTTGGCATTTACTCTTAATGCACTATTAACTTCACACAGATAATGTACTGAGTGACAATTTGACAGCTTGAAATTCTGGGGCAGCACGCACAACTCTTCAACTAGGTTTAAAGCTCTGTTTTGAATATTTACAAAGTTGGAACATGCTGAAACTATAGCAGGGATCTAAAATTTAATAGGGGACCGTTCAGCCTCTCTTTTCACAGAATTTAATTAAACACTTCCCTTTGACTTTATGTTTCTTGGCATGCCTCAAGACCTGAGTGTAGGAGAGCTTGGTGGTAAAACCTTATATGAAATGGATGATCAGAAAGAGTGCTTTGACCAAGTGATGGCAATTCGGTAGACACTGAAAACAGAGTGTACCACATTGAAACAAAGAATGCTTGATGTTTCAAACAGTTTTTTAGAAGACATTGCACATTTTTTTTCAACTTTCATCTCCACTGAAATTGGTACCCACAATGACATAAATGGGATAATAAATAAATAAATAATTCATGTAATAATGTCTGTCCATGCAACAAGGTAAAAGTCCAATGATGAAGGGGAGAAAAGAAAAAAGCAGGAATTTAAAATGTAATGAAACTGAAAAGGAGTCACTTTGAGTCAAAAGAGAATGATTTCATTTCTCAGGAGCCTCATCTCTGAACAATGCTCTGTCTTTGAAACATGAAGCATTAGAACTCTCTGGCATAATGAGAGGAAGAAAAAATTGCTGTTGTGTCTGAACTTGGTTTTGTGGGGTTTTTTTCATGATATATTTTGTATTATATCATCCAACCACTGAGGCAGTTAATTTTCAGCTTGCCTTGTGTCCAGTCTTAGTAAATGGTCAGTAAATATTGGTTGAGTAATGATAGTGCTGAATTCCATGTTATAGCTGCAGCTGTCAGCACCTGAAATAATCCTCTCTGTTTTTTCCACTACCTCGTTAACCTGTCAGTCCTTTAGATTGTGTCACCACTGATGGTGAGTAGGAAACAAAAAGATCAAATCTAGGCTCCCTAACCGCAAAAAGAACATTTTCTAGTTAGATTAAATTATTGATAAACAGTACTATGTGATCTCCCGCGGTTTTTGCTAATGTCACAACAAAGAAGGAATTAAGGAAAAATATTCCTTGCAGTCTTCTTTTACTTGAGAAAATGTTGAAGACAGCAAAGAAAATGAATAGCAATATGTGATTTTTGAGTCAGATATAGAATGTGTGTCTTCCTATATTCATAAGAAGCAAGAAAGCAAGAGAAAAGGGTCCTAAAATTGTTCCCTAATTATGTAGACAAATATTTGTCCTCATAGTTGTCTGAGCAGGATGCTGGTGTCCTATGTCTTTAGACAGCTCTATAGCATGTGTTTAAAATATCAGTTAATGTAACTGCCTTGAGCCTTTTCTTAAGGAGGGACACAAAGGCTGGCAGAAAATGTACTTAGCATTTTCTGGGTCTACATATTTGGAGGAGAATTAAGATGATATTGAACACCAAAGTAATTTTGGGTATTTTTAATTATAGAAGATCTACTGGGCATAAGTAAATGGAATGTTTATATCACTCAAACACACTTTTCACCAGGTGCAGTTTTGGTATCGTTTGTCTCAGCATTCACGTCTCTCGCTTTTTACAAGAACATCTCTGAATGGGGATTTGCAGAAGCACAGTGATCTAATTGGAATCTCTGAATCTCAGTGGCGACAAGCAAAAATCAATCTCATTGCAAAGGCTGGAGAATCTACTCTCCCTTTTCAGGTAAGCACGTAAGAGATGAATACAACTCAGAAGAAGATGCTTATTTAATGCTGATCTTCCCAGACAACAGTAGAACACATATGTCCCATAAGTTTATCTGATATTAATAAAGCAAGCATATTCACAGTCAGGGATAAGCAGAGAAGTTATCTTGACTAAGTACTCACGACTTAACTTGTGGAAGCAGAGCAAAAGTGGAGGTAAGGATTGAGCAGGATGGCAGAGAGAAGAGAAATGCAATGGGAAAATATTTTTCTTAAATAAGGATGGCAGAGTACATGAGGTAGTGAAAAAAATCTGAGCTCCTATTTGCTGTCCATTAATACTGAGAATTTTTATCACATTTTTATGTCATTTTCTTGGTTAAATAATGAAAGAAGGAAACTGTAGCTTACCAAATGAGTGCCCCAGCTTCCACCCTTCTGGACATGACTCTCTTCTGGATAATATTTTGGAAGGAGCTAGTTTAGTAACTAGATTGGATGGTGGAAATAGAGGAACACACACTGCCATCAGTCAGACGGTCTGAGTTCCCCTCTTTGCTTAACACAAAGGTTGCTAAGTGACTGTATACATTATACGTTGCAGCTTCAGATTTCCCACTCTGTGAAAACCACAGTGATAATAAAAGCAATACTTGGGGAAGCTGAGTATTAAAGAAAATGTAGTTAAAACGGTAGCTATGAACATGGGCTCTTTAGCCTGAGGTTCAAATGCTAGTATATAGTCAGAGGGAAATTGCTTTATCCTTCCATGCTTCTGATTTTTTTCTCTATAAATGGGTGCATGGAGGTAAGATTGTTAGGGTGTTCGAAGCCTCTGAAAAATAGCACACCTCATCTGCTATTCACTTCCTAACTGAGGCAAATACAGAAGTCAAACAGGGAGAACAAACCAGTTTGAAGAAGATGCCTTTAGAGCCTTCAGGGATATATTTAAAATAAGGACTTCCCTTGTGGTCCAGTGGTTAAGAATCTGCCTGCCAATGCGGGGGACATGGGTTTGATTCCTGGTCCAGGAACTAACATCCCACTGGCCACAGGGTACCTAAAGCCTGTGCTCCACAAGAGAAGCCAGTGCGATGAGAAGCCTATACTCGGCAAGTGATTAGTCCCCGCTCTTCGTAAGTAGCAAAAGCCTGTATGCAGCAATGAAGAAACAGTGCAGCCAAGAAATAAATTAAGTTTAAAATAATACTTCACCTCAGAATAACCAGGCCTACCCAAAGAACAACCGACTGCTAGAGAATCCAAGACTCAACCTCTGGGGAAGCCATCTCATCATGAATGACTGTGATATATCAGTGTTGTCTCCTCAGTTGAAACAGATGGTCCCCTCTGATGGGGGGGGTGGTGATGATGGAGGAGGCCATGGAGGCTTGGGGCCAGGAGGAGTGTGGGAACCCTCTGTACTTTCCTCTAAACTATACTCTAAAACTGTCCTAAAGGTGCTCTAAAATCTTAATACAAAACAAAATACAAAAACCAGAATGTCCTTTGTTGAAACTGACTCTTTGAGAAATATTAGCAGCTGAAGGAGAAGGTATTGGCATCCCACTCCAGTACTCTTGCCTGGAAAATCCTATGGACGGAGGAGCCTGATGGGCTGCAGTCCATGGGGTC
>SJYW01026952.1:529719-577562 GCA_006410735.1 Raphicerus campestris
CATTCTGCTTTTTTTTTTGGGGGGGGGGGGGGGGGTCGCACCGTGCGGCATATGAGATCTTAGTTTCCCAGCTGGGGATCAAACCTGTGCCCCCCTGTCCTGGAAGCAGGAAGTCTTAACCACTGGACCACTAGGGAAGTCCCAGGCTCTTCTTAATTGTTCTGGCTTTGGAGGGGAGTGAATGGCCCTGGGTTCTTGCTTTAAGCCTTAGCCCTGTTTAATTTGCCCCTGAGAAGGTAAAGGGTTTAGCCTGGGCCTCTGTTCTGTCTCATGTAATCCTGTTACTTGGCTGTGGTAAAGGCTTGTTTTAGAAACTATAGTCAGTGAAAAGACAAATAACTGTTTTCTCAGATTTCACCCTTCAGAAGGCTATTATAGCTCCACAGTCTCTAAGCAGCAATTTAGAAAGTCAACATTTGGAAAGCAATAAGCTTTTGAAAAACAAATTTAGAGGCAAAATTTAACCTGACCTGAACCAGTGTTAAGTGGTTCATTTACTGATGGGTTTGATGATAGAGAGCTGCCCTCAGTCTCTCTGAGGGCATCATGATAGATTTAAGATGAACATCCACAACTGTGAACTATTCAGATTTCAAATCCTCATTGGACTCAAAGACTGTGGGTAAGGAACTGGGGTCTGTGTTAACATCCTGGTGTGAATCAGTGCAGATTTTATACACATTTTATAAGATAGATAGATACACAGTCACACACATACATAATATGTTTTTATTGAATACATTGATATTGTTTAGATATATTATTAAACCTTTCAAACAAGTAGAAAGTACACAGAAAGGCAAACACCCATGTTACTTAAACTTCAGAATGAATTAATATGAACATTTTTGTTTGCTTGTAGTGCTGATATGTTTGTTTCTAAAAACACAGCTTTTATCTTCTTGGTACCCTCTTTTACTCCATTTCTTATCCTCTACAAGAAACAAAAATGCTAAAATTATGTTGTTTTTAACCTGATTTTTCTAAGAGTATTTTCAGAGTTACAGAAATATGCGTGAGGAGTCTAGCTAGATGTAGTTCTATTCATTCTTTGGTCAACAGCAAACAGAAAAGATGTTATATCTACATAAGAGTCAATCTAGCTCTTACATATTCAAATATTTAAAGTTTATCTTCTTGGAAACAGGCTCCTTTGGCACTTTAAATTTAGTGGACTGAAGTATTTAAGGGTGACCTTCTTCATTGCCTGACCATCAGTTTAATGCGGCTAAGCATATATTTGTACAGAGTTATCTAATCCAAACATTGGAAAGGAGAAAGACATGGGACTGTGTGACCTCTCCGTTCTCTTGTAGCCTTGACATTCAGATTCAGTGTGGTCCTTTTGTGTCTCTTGTACACATCGCAACAGAATATAAATTGCTCTGATTTCTTTAGGAAATCAGTGCCTGGGTTAGGTAGGACTTTCAGCCTTCTGGTAGAAATGGATTTGGCTTACTGTTTTTATTTTGCAAGAACAGCAAATTAGCATTTTAATATTCTCTCCATTGCCTTTGAAATTTTTTATTGGAAGAACATAAGTCACATAGTTCACATTAATAGTATTTTTTTTTCCGATGTTTTAACTATTCCTACTCATTTTAAATATTCAGATTTTTACACAAATATATTCACTTAATTTGCAATTTGCTTCCTAACTCTTCTTCTTAATTTCATATTTAGAAGTGGTACTTTTTCTGAATACTGTTTATTGATTTCAGGTTGATCTGTTGTTTTTGAGTTTGCTACTAAAACATAGTTGTGTCATATTTAGATTTTATTTTAAGATGAACATTTTGTGGAAATTTCTACAATAATTTTCACTCTTGATCAGTGTTGATGGTATAAATCAATAACAATTTCCTGACGTTATTTGAGGATTCGGTGAAGGATAAGATTTATAATGCAAAGTAAAAGCTGGTCTGGCCTCTGTAATGTTGCTATGTCCTTGGCCTTCTTAGTCCAGGGCTTCATTAAATCTTCTTTTGCTAGGTAGCTCTGTCCTCCAGCATCTCTGAAGACCAGTTATCTCTTATTTCATGGTAGTGATGATGTTCAACATAATCATCCATGGCTCAGGTTAAACATTTTTCTTACTCAGAATGTGACCTTCAACCAATAACTTCAGCTCTCTAAGCTCTGTTTCCTTTGCTTTAAAATGTGGATAAAAATAGCACTGTCTTCACAGGGTTAAAATAAGTGAATGTAGTTTAACTTATTTAGCTTACTTCAGGCCTAGCATGTAAAAAAAAAAAAAGCATCCTTTTTTTTTTTTTTAGTAAAAGTTTGCTGTTGATCTTATTTTTAACACCACCGTCATTGTTTAAAAATTACTGTAGTCCAGTTTTTCTTTATTTTTTCTTATCATATTCCAATAGTCTCCATTTCCCCCTTAGATTCATATTTATTCATTCTCATTATCCTTTATATGCTAGTTGAATATTTCTCTGGAAAACCTTCTCTCAGTTTTGCAGATGTAAAAAGTAATCACTTGACTGTAAACAATATTTACCATTGCCGTGTTTCCTGAAAGCAAAAACAAGAATTGATTCTGCTCACTCAGGAAGTAATATAATATAATTGAATATAACAAAACTCAGCAAGATCCCAAAAATAGTTTTAGAAGGAAAGATGTCTACATATAGTTAGAAATTTTAAGTCTCAAGTTACCTTTAGAATCTTCTTAAAATTAGGTTTTTCTCTCTGCCTTTTTGCGTGGTAGAAGCATCTCTTCTGAGCAACCTCTGACTCACACAGTGATTATTAACTGATACTGTAGTTCTCAGGGGGAATTGCCTTCAGTGATGAATTGAAAGATCAGCTTGGTTTAAAGCAAGTAATACAAAATAGAAACAGTGAAGATGATTTTGGCACGATCAGGTGATATTATTTACGGATATGAGATGTATATTTTTAGAAGAATTTTAACATTTTTCTCTACTTAAAATTGGAGGATTTTAATTAATCCAGATCAAATTGTAACTGTTCATCACTTAGTCTTTCATTTAGTTATATAGAGGAAAGCAGGCAAAGGTATAGATGACCTAAAACTGGTTTAGTATTACCTCTCTACTGAAACTTTTTTCTGAATTCTCTCTCACATTCTTGGCAGAAGTAATGAAGTGCTTTTCTTTGATTCTCTTAGTATCTTATGCATATTTCTTATATAGTACTTATGGTATAGTTTAGGTTTCGATGTGTCTTACCAAGTTACTTTTAAGGTCTTTGAGCTCAGAGATCCTCCCTGATAACATGGAGATGCACTTACTAGCCACTTGCTAGCCTGGACTAGTGGTCCTGCTATGTGTTGTTAAGACTCTGCATGTATTTTTTTTCTTTCGTCTTTTTTTTTGTTAAATAACAGCATAATGTGAGTGATTAACAAGAAAGAAAACATTATATTAGTCATTGTTTAGAAAGTTAGAATAAATTAAACTTAAGTAGATGCCTCCAAGTGCTTTAGCATATGAATGTTATTAACCATTGTAAGTGGTTTTTTGCCTAAGTAGGTTTCCATATATGTATATATAATCTATATGTGTTTAAATATTCTGATATGTAAATGAATCATTGCCTTCAGCAGACACATTACAAAGGAACTCATATCTCAATTAAATTGAGTTGTAAACCACGCAGTTGATTACCCCAAAGAGCTCATTTTAAATGCTTATAACTCTTAATGGCTCCAGTGGAAAGGTGGCCCTTCAGTTGTGATGAATGGTGCAACTTCTAATTGAAACAAGGTTACCTAGGATATTAAGGTTGCATAAGGTGCCGTCAAAGCAGTTATGACTTTATAAATTCCTAATTTGAATTTTCTGATCAAAACAATTTTCTAAAATTAGGTTGGAAGATTGGGACATATGCAAATAAGCTTCTCTACACAAAGAAATATGATTGTAATACATTTAATTTTGTTAAAAAATGATTAAGGAAGATAGTTTAAGGGGTACAAATAAGGTTTATTCAACACTTCAAGAAACAGTCTCTAATTTGAAGAAATGCAAAATGGGGTAGAAGGCAAGAAACTTTATAGGGTAAAGAATAAAAAATGAGGAAGAGATAAAACAGAAAATATTCAGCTGGTTGAGGCCTCACAGTCAACCTTGCTTGGGTTGAGAAGGAATAAGGGAATATAGAGCCCAGAGTTGGCTAGAAGTTTGGATACTGACTGACTGAATTTACTGTGTTTCTGGTCAAGAGGAGCATTTAAAGGTATGAAAGTTACTTAAGTTTTGATTTGCTATAATGGCACCCAGGGCAGGAATGGCTCCATCCTGGGCCTAGAAATTAAAAAAAAATGCTTATAGTATATTTCTAATAATTTATCTTTCTGCAATTTTAGTTAATTTTGGAAGCTACAGTTTTATCATCAAACGCTACTGTTGCTTTAGATGACATCAGTGTATCCCAAGAATGTGAAATTTCATATAAGACACTTCCAGGTACTAGTGTGCAAAGCAAAGGTAAGTTTTTTCTTTTTTTTCTTATGATTTTTGCAATTTTGAACATTGAAATGGTTTTCTTTGATATCAAAATATATGTATACATTTTAAGTTTTTGATATGGACCATTTAAAAAATCTTTTTTGGATTTGTTACAATATTTTTCTGTTTTGGTCTTTGGTCGCAAGGCATGGGTGATCTTAGCTTCCTGACCAGGGATGAAACCCTCACCCCCTGCATGGGAAGACAAAGTCTTAACCACTAGACCATCAGAAAAGTCCTTCAAAATATAAAATATATTAGAATCCTTCATTAATATAGTTCATTAATACCAGGATGTGGATTATGTCACATGTCCATGAAAACTAAAACATTTCTTAAAAAAAAAAAAAAAAGGTAAAAATATGATCATCACAGTCTAGGCCCGAGGCTATCCAAAATAACATTGTACACTTGTAGCTAAAATTGTCACATACAGATTATTTAATTATAATAGTTATGAAAGAATTTTAAATATTTTGCATGTTTTAAAATACGTCTCTAAAAATCAATTGCATTTTAATATTGTTTGATACTTCAAGTGAATATGTAATTAAATTCATGTTTCAGAATCACTTGGGAGTTCAAAAAAAGTATTGTTTGGAAAAGTGACTTAAGGCCAAAGAAAAATTTCAAACTTGACCCTAAAATTTTGTGTTTAAATTCAAAACAACCTTTTCAAGAAACAGATGGAGTTTGACTAATTCTTTGACTGCATATTTTGTAGAGAATTTCAATTGAGAGAAAGATATACTGTCAAAAAAATGGATCCCAAATAATAGAATAGGCATTTTTGAAAGCCTTTCAAAAGGTTTCAAAAGGCTTCCCTGGTGCCTCAGTGGTGAAGAATTCACCTGCCAATGCAGGAGACTCAGGTTTGATCCCTGGGTGGGGAGGATCTCCTAGAGAAGGAAATGGCAATCCACTCCAGTATTCCTGTCTGGGAAATCCCATGGACAGAGGAGCCTGGGGTCTATAGTCCATGGGGTCTTTGTGAGAGCGTGTTGAAACGGGTATATATTGTGTTTGCAGTTACTTTGTTATTTTGACGCTGGTTGATGTTTCTCTCTGACCACCCCTTTCCTCAGGTCTCACTTAAGAAACAAAAATAAATATTAAAAATGTTTCTGAAAATTGTCACACTTCATTTTACTAATCTCTTTACATGAAAAATAATTGCATGTGGACATCAGGCATGTCTTGCGTTCTGAAGTTATGTTTTCTTATATGACATGCTTAGTGAGAGAAGTTGCATTCTTAACAGGACCTGAATGCATTAATCAAGGATGATACAGGAGAAACAATTTTAAATTGAGATCTCAGTTAAAGAACTTTTCATTAAAGATCCTTTATTAAAGGCATCTTTCATTGGTGAGGCTGTATATTCTATGTCCTAACTGTATTGTGTTAACATGCTTTTACATTATTCAGAATATGTGTCCTGAATTTACAATAAACCATTCTAAGCTGTGTATAGTGTGTGGGTGGGGGGGGGGGAGTAGGGGTTGATAGACATTACAGAATGCAAAGCAGCAGATTTAATGATTAATGAATTTTGGAGGGTTAACCAGAATTACCTTATTTCTGTTAATTAATTAAACATTTTCCTTCTCTTAATTAAATGCTGCATCACCAGAATTGAAATAGCAGGAAGGTATTAGAGTTGACATTGAGGGCGGTGTATTTGGAAGCAGAAGTAGTTAAAAGTTTTAAATTATCAGTGAAATTAACCTTAGTAGAAGTCTCTGAGAATACTTGATCTCACTTACAGAGAATTCTCTTCATAAATTAACTCAAAACTCATTTATGTGTGCTTCAATCGGCACACCAGCTCAGTTGGTTAGAGCATAATTATTAGGCCAAACTTACGTGAATTATTCCTGAAAGACCAATGATTTTACATAAAGGAAAAAAAAAAAAACCTTTCTTACCATTTGTACAAATTATAAGATCTCCTTCATGGACTTTAGTATTTCTACCAAGCAGGAGTTTAGGGATGGGAGTAGAAGGGGACTTGTCAAGTCCTACTTATGGTGAATTATGTTATATTTATGGCCAGAGATTTATTGAGACCCTATGCTTGCCATCTTTAGCCCATTTAAAACCTAGTGTTCATGAAACAATTACATATTCCATCTATTTGTTGGAAGAGAAAAAGATGTTTTATTCTCTCCATCTCTTAATTTGAAGCTGGACTTGTGCCACATGAGGACGCAGGCTGGACTTCATCCAGGAGGGTGTATGATTTCACATCTGACTGTCCAGATGGAGCAGAGGAAGCTAACTGTGGTAAGTGAGAGAGTGCAGACTCACTCGACTAAGATTGGTGGGTACATATTTACTCTCTGAATGTAAAGTGCATGCTACTTAATGTTTATTTTTTGTTATTAATATTTTAAAAATATTTTTATCAAGGTGTGATTAATGTATAACATTATATTGGTTTCAGACATACAACACAGTGCTCTGATATTTGAATATAAGGCAAAATAACCATGAAAATAAGTCTAGTTATATCACCATACATAGTTATAAAATTTTTTCTTGTAATGAGAGCTTTTATTTAAAAAATGTATTTATTTGGCTGTACTGGATCTTAGTTGTAACATATGGGATCTCTGTTGCCCTTAACTTTAAAAATTTACTCACTTAACAACTTTCAAATACACCGTATAATATTATTGATTATTATTACCATGCTATACATTATTACATCCTCATGACTTACTTATAAGTTTGTACCCTTTGATCCCCAGTTCCCTGCCTCTGGCCATCACCAACCTGTTTCCTAAACTAGCACCTTGGGTTTTTGTTGTCTGTTCATTTTCTAGATTCCATATGAAATCATATGATATTTGTCTGTCTCTGTCAGACTTATTTCACTTAGTCTAATGCCCTCAAGGTCTATCTGTGTTGTCACAAATGACAAGATTCCTTTGTATTTTATGGCTGAATATTATTCCATTGTGTCTATGTACCACATTTTCTTCATTATTGTAGTAATGCTGCAGTGAACAGGGGGCGCATATATCTTATTGAGTTAGTGTTTTTGTTTTCTTTAGATAAATTCAGGGCACCATCTGAGTGTCCTACACTTTTAACTCAGTTCTGACGCTGTCTACCCAGAGATGCCATTAAGATCTACAGGTTAAGGCTCAGTCCTACAAGACTGCCTCCCTTCTTCTGCTATACTTTGGATGATGATCTCAAGTCCAGGTTGTTATTAATTGGCTGGCTCTAAGTCAGGTTTCTTGGACTCCCTCCTTGGATTTGATTAATTTGCTAGGGCAGCTCACAGAACTCAAAGAAACAGTCTACTTATTAGACAACCCGTTTATTATAAAAGGATCTAACTCAGCAACAGTTTGATGGAAGAGACACAGTGTGGGGGGAAAGGATGAGGAACTTCTGTGTCCTCTCCAGGTGCTACTCTCTCAGGACACATATTATCTTTTTAAGGTGCTCTTGAATTTGGTTTGCTAATATTTTTATTGAGGTGTTTGATGAAGATCTTTGTTCATCAGGAATATCCCCCCCCACCCCCGCTTTTTTGTCTTGTGGCATCCTTTTCTGATTTTGATATTTAGGTAATGTTGGCCTGAAGGTGTATTTGGCAGTGTTCTTCCATTTGGAGAAATTTGCTGGGATGCTGTGGGCTAGATTTTGTTAACAGCTTAGTAGTCAAGGAAGAAATTATCCACCAAGATGCCTGCAAAACTCACTGAGGGGTGACTTAACTGCATTGTGTTATAAGGCTGGTTGTCATGGTTTAAGAACAAAAACAAGAAAAAAGTACACTGGAACCAAAAAGGGAAGCTCCTTGTTCTGCCATGCTTTGTGGCATTCTTTGCTCTTTTCTAAGAAAGCCAACCATTGCATGAGCTATTGAAAAGAGAAATGTTTGCACAGTTCAGTCCATTATCTCAAAGCAGAGCAAAGAGGGTAGATTTGGAGCCGGGACACAATGTGATTATAATTGGCACACATTCCTAATAATGTGTAGTTTGTAATTGGTGGAAGGCCATCTTACATGTGGGTAATCTGTTCCCAGAACTCATTCTTAACCACACATTTTGCAACCTTTCTGTCCTTTCAAATTCATCATTTAATTGAAAATGATAGTTTCCAGAAATGAAAAGTTGCTTCCTTGACCAGTTTGAGCAGTAGGAAGTTTGAATCAAGTGAAAGAATTTACATTTGGAGAAGAAATTATGCTCTCAGTCACCTAGGATGTCAAATGGTATCTTAGGAATTCTGTCTGGAAGTTTTAAAACTTTAACGTCATTAAAAAAAAGAGAGAGAAACCTTAATCTTTTCCCTTTATAAATTATTTTATCACATTATATTTCATAAATTAGAAATGTACTAAATTTCTTTCCATTCCAATTGTGTGTTTCAGGGATTTAAAAGATTCCTAGACACAAAAAGAGGATTGGGATCTTTATTTGGCACTGGACCCTTGATTATAGTGAATTGAGTTAAAAAATAGGCAAACAAAGTCCATATCTCTAAAATCTTTGTCTTTATTTCTTTGCTTGTCCCCCCCACCCCTGCAAGGCTGATTTTATCCTGATGAATCTGTTTTGTCATACAAAAGCTAATTCTTCAATCCAATTTTATGAATTAATACATTAAAGATCCCAGCAGTGAGTTGAGATGAAGTAAAGGGCACAGTAAAGAATTTGGAGTAAAAGCAGGCATCTTTTGTCTTCTTTGCAGCAAGAAAGAGAACTAAGCACAATGATTTTAGTCTGAGAGTCTGGCAGTGAACTAATTTGTCAATTTTCCCATAGAAAGCTTCAGTTCAGTTCAGTCCCTCAGTTGTGTCCAACTCTTTGCGACCCTATGAATTACAGCATGCCAGGCCTCCCTGTCCATCACCAACTCTTGGAGTTCACTCAAACTCATGTCCATCGAGTTGGTGATGCCATCCAGCCATGTTATCCTCTGTTGTCCCCTTCTCCTCCTGCCCCCAGTCCCTCCCTGCATCAGTCTTTTCTAATGAGTCAACTCTTCGCATGAGGTGGCCAAAGTATTGNTGAAATAGCTCCACTGGAATTCCATCACCTCTACTAGCTTTGTTCATAGTGATGCTTTCTAAGGCCCACTTGACTTCACCTTCCAGGACATCTGGCTCTAGGTGAGTGATCACACCATTGTGATTATCTTGGTCATGAAGATATCTTTTGTACATAGGGCTCTGTGTATCCTTGCCACCTCTTCTTAATATCTTCTGCTTCTGTTAGGTCTGTACCATTTCTGTCCTTATCCATTCCATCTTTGCATGAAATATTCCTTTGGTATCTCTAATTTTCTTGAAGAGATCTCTAGTCTTTCCAAGTCTGTTTTTTCCCTCTATTTCTTTGTATTGATTGCTGAGGAAGGCTTTCTTATCTCTCCTTGCTATTCTTTGGAACTCTGTANTTTGGTATCTCTAATTTTCTTGAAGAGATCTCTAGTCTTTCCAAGTCTGTTTTTTCCCTCTATTTCTTTGTATTGATTGCTGAGGAAGGCTTTCTTATCTCTCCTTGCTATTCTTTGGAACTCTGTATTCAGATGCTTATATTTTTCCTTTTCTCCTTTGCTTTTCACTTCTCTTCTTTTCACAGCTATTTGTAAGGCCTCTCCAGACAGCCTGTTTTTTGCATTTCTTTTCCATGGGGTTGATCTTGATCCCTGTCTCCTATACAATGTCACGGACCTCTGTCCATAGTTCATCAGGCACTCTGTCTATCAGATCTTGTCCCTTAAATCTATTTCTTTCTTCCACTGTATAATCATAGAAAGCGTAATTGCTTTAAAAAAATATTATATGTAAGGAGGAAGAGATGATACCACACTCAGGATTTCTACACATAACAATAAATTCTCTGTAAAAGGAACATTGCTCCTCTAGGGTTTCAAATATTAATATCTAAATGCAATTTATTCTAATTTTCACAACTATCTCGGACCTAATTTGAGTTGTCTTTCTTTATAATAAGAATGATTATGACTTACCTCAAAAGAGTTGTTAAACTTACTATGATTTAGGTATTTTGTGTCTCTAAAATATCTTTGAATTTTTTAGGAAAAAATTAGCAAATGTAATTTTTAACCAGTTTTGGTAAAACACATAGTTTATCAGCTAGATGAAAAAAATCTGTATTTTTTAAACAACTCTTTGTGTTTTAAAGGTATTATAATATTCCCAAACATCATTTTCTAAGCACTTGTAAAGTATTTCTGTCTAAAAACTGGTTAGTAGAAAATGCATATGCTTTCTTTCTAAAAATAGATCTACCCAATTTCTCATTTTCTACTTTTTTCTCTGTTCACAGGAAAAACACGTACATCAGTACTTGGTTTGAATTCAGTAAAGTCTAAGCCAAGGCAGGTTGAGCAGAAAAGGAAACAGTGATTTATTATTTTTCTGATTTCACTTTTCAAATTGAAATACTGGCTGTTTATTTTTCCCAGACTACTATGTCTGCTAAATATAAAAATGTATGTATTAAACACTGGCATTTGTACAGCTGATAGTAAGGTAGAGGCTAAGTGATTTTATGTGTTGATACTTTGGAGGCCATCTCCATGTATTTTTACTAATGTTTTATCTTCCAATAGGCTTCCCTGATAGCTCAGATCGTAAAGAATCCACCTGAATGCAGGAGACCCAGGTTTGATCCCCGGGTTGGGAAGCTCCCCAGGATAAGGGAATGGCCACCCACTCCAGTATTCTTGCCCAGAGAACTTCATGGATAGGGAAGCCTAATGGGCTACAGTCCATGAGGTCTCAAAAAGCCATGAGGTCTCACATGACTGAGTGACTAACATTTTGATTCACTTCGTTTTACCTTCCAGTAGTAATTTTTGTATTCTGCAGTGAGGCAGATTTATTTCATGACACAATAGCATTTTGAGAAAGCTTGAATTTTCCATATCTATGTTTCCTTTGCTCTCTATTTGTTGAGAATGTGTGTATGTTTGTGTCTGTGTGTGCATGTGTGTGAGAGAGATCTAATGAAGGCTCTGTTTTTACTGTTTATATTCTAAAATAATGTTTTTTGAGAAGGTATTTTTTGATGAGATTGAACATATATAAACTCAATTATAGAATTAAAGCCTTCCTAAAAGGTACTTTTCTGTATAACCACCAATTGCTTTTTATTTTATTGAAAGATGGGGAAATAAGCTATTTCCTATTTTCTATCTAATGCTGTTTTCTGTATGCCCGACTGCCAGAGAAAAAAAGGGTCTCCAAAGACTAAATTTGCTAATTATTTAGCATCTGGCTTAAATGTATATCAATCTACACATTTTTGTAGAAAAAAGGCGATCTTGCTATTTTTTTTCCTTACCGAACAGGGTTCTCTTTCTCTTCATATTGTCCTCCATGATTTAGACACTGTTTTCCAGTCCCCCCGCCCCCCCCCAAAAAAAAACTCCCTAGACAGAGGTAACTGTAAAAGACTAGAATGGGAAGTTGTTTCTTGTGAAGGCTCATCATTTCTGGGACATAAAACTAAGAAGTTGAGAAAAAAAATCCATTCATTCTCATTTGTGGAGCCATTGATCACAGAGGAAAAAAAATGAAAACTATTTCTGTAGACAAGTAAAATCTGGTAAATAACCCATGATGATTTGATCAGTCTTTGCTGTGGATAATTATGTTGTTAGACTAGAGAAATTCAGGACAGTAGGGATAAAATAATAAAATAGGTAATGCAGTAGACAGTGAATTTTCTCAGTTGAAAATTCTATTGGGAATACGAATCTATGTATTTAATAGGAAAGTCTTTTTCTATGAGTATTTAAGATTAAATTTCAATAAATTACATTATTGAGTATTTATGGAAAGATTTTGTGTGCATCATTGTGTTGAGCTCAGTTCAGTTTAGTTGCTCAGTCATGCCTGACTTTTGCAACCCCATGGACTGCAGCACGGCAGGTTTCCTTGTCCATTACCAGTTCCTGGAGCTTACTCAAACTCATATCCATCGAGTTGGTGATGCCATCCAACCATCTCATCCTCTCTCATCCCCTTCTCCTCCAATCTTCAATCTCTCCCAGCATCAGGGTCTTTTCCAATCAGTCAGTTCTTCGCATCAGGTAGCCAAAGTATTGGAGTTTTAGCATCAGCCCTTCCAATGAATATTCAGGACTGATTTCCTTTAGGATTGCCGGGTTGGATCTCCTTGCTGTTCAAGGCATTCTCAAGAGTCTTCTCCACTACCACAGTTCAAAAGCATCAATTCTTCAGTGCTCAGCTTTCTTTATGGTCCAACTCTCACATCCAAACATGACTACTGGAGAAAACATACCTTTGACTATACGGACCTTTGTCAGCAAAGTAATGTCTCTGCTTTTCAATATGCAGTCTAGGTTTGTCACAGCTTTTCCTCCAAGGAGTAAGCATCT
This sequence comes from Raphicerus campestris, assembly GCA_006410735.1. NCBI lineage: Eukaryota > Metazoa > Chordata > Mammalia > Artiodactyla > Bovidae > Raphicerus > Raphicerus campestris. The sequence continues at coordinate 542,604 of SJYW01026952.1, forward strand.
TTTAATTTCATGTCTGCAATCACCATCTGCAGTGATTTTGGAGCCCAAGAAAATAAAGTCTGTCACTGTTTCCATTGTTTCCCCATCTATTTGCCATGAGGTGATGGGACCAGATGTCATAATCTTAGTTTATTGAATGTTGAGTTTTAAGCTAGCTTTTCACTCTCTTCTTTCACTTTCATCAAGAAGCACTTGGATTTTATTTTTCAGCATGATCATTGTTCTTCCTCACTCTGAAAATTATAAGCTAGAAGTATAAGTGGCATTATTTTTGCTTGTATACCCCAGTTACTTCAGTCCTTCTCTTTAGTTTCACACCTGCTATAGTTGTCCACTTAGTTTCTATTTTCAGGTTAGTGATGGTTGTGATGAGAAATATAAGGGGATCTAATCATCCTCTCCTGTTGAACACTAGATTTGCTTAGCAGTCCCTGTCTCCTTGCCTTGAAGAACTTTACCACTGTAGATAGTGAAGTTATCATTTTCTTCCAGGGTTGATAGAAACCTCTTTCTTTGGGGTGTAGATTTAAACATAGTTTTAAAGATGGTATGATAATAATATATATTCTGTTACACACTTCTTATGCACTTATTTTGTTCCTGACATTGTTTAAAATGAATTTATAAGTATTAAATAATTTATAGCTAAGAAAAATAAGGCACACACAATGAATGTCACCACTCTTCCTATGGTCTTAGTCATGCAGTTTGTTCAGTAGAGATGGAGGTGGGAGTGAAAAATGGATCTTGCGATTGATTTTCATTTCACTCACTGAGTGTTCAGGGTATTTAAATTTATAAAGTTCTCAAAGAATGTAAACCTTTCACCCCCATGGGCATTTATAAGAAAGGCATTAAAATAGGTTGGTATTTCCAGTGGCTGAATTTTAAGACTGTTTGAACATTTCCAACACTTTGTTAGGTTTGTATAGTAGACACAGAAAGGAGTTTTTATTTTAAGGAAAAGCAATCTAGTGAGGAAATCTAGACATATATGTATAAAAGAAGTCATGATAATCTATTGCCAGTAACCTGGTTAATAATTATAACAAACAGTGGTTGTACTTAATGCCTGCTAAAAGAAATGTGGGTAGAGTATGCAGAGATGTTAATATATTTGCTCTGCTGTGAGTAGCACACAGAATTTGACAACAAATTAAAATGGTCATAATACCATGAACATGTTGGGTTTATCATAGGCATGCAAGCATTCTTAAATATATGCAAATCAACCAATGTGATACACCATATTAACAAATTGAAAGATAAAAACCATATGATAATCTCAATAGATGCAGAAAGAGCTTTCGACAGAATTCAACACCCATTTATGATTAAAAGCTCTTCGAAAAATGGACATCAAAGGAACCTACCTGAACATAATAAAGGCCATATGTGATAAACCCACAGCAAATGTTATTCTCAATGGTGAAAAACTGAAAGCATTCCCTGTAAGATCAGGAATAAGACAAAGGTGCCCACTCTCACTACTACTATTCAACAAAGTTTTAGAAGTCCTAGCTGTGGTAATCAGAGAAGAGAAAGAAATAAAAGGAATCCAGATTGGAAAAGAAGTAAAACTCTCACTGTTTGCAGATAACATGATACTATATATACAAAACCCTAAGGATATCTTCAGAAAATTACTAGAGCTAATCACTGAATTTACAAAGTGGCAGGATACAGAATGAGTACACAGAAATCACTTGTATTCCTATACCCAACAATGAAATATCAGAAGGAGAAATCAAGGAATTGTTGCAGGAAGGGGGACCCCTTCCAGGATGCAAAACTGGGCTCTTGTCTAACACTCGGAAATGAATTGTCTGAGGAGACACATGTGCTGGCAAAGCAAGAGATTTTATTGGGGAAGGGAACCCAGGTGGAGAGCAATAGGGTGAGGGAACCAAGGAGAACTGCTCTACCCCCGTGGCTCACAGTCTCAGGTTTTATGGTGATGAGATTAGTTTCTGGGTTGTCTTTGGCCAATCATTCTAATTCAGAGTCTTTCCTGGTGGCACACACATTGTCCACCCAAGATGGATGCTTGTGAGAGAGATTCTGGGAAGTGGATGGACACGCTATGTCTCTTTTTGACCTTTCCCGAACTCTTCTGGTTGGTTGTGGCTTATTAGTTCCATATTCCTTACCAGGATCTCCTGTCATAAAACAACTCATGTGAATGGTTACTAAAGGGCCTGGCCAGGGTGGGCGCTTTCAGTCAGTGTGCTTCCCCTAACAGAATCAATTCCATCTATTATTGTAACAATAAAATCCCAAAGAATAAACCTACCTAAGGATATAAAAGAGCTGTATACAGAGAACTATAAGACACTGATGAAAGAAATCAAAAATGACATAAACAGATGGAGAGATACTCCATATTCCTGGGTTAGGAAGAATCAATATTGTGAAAATAACTATACTACCAAATGCAATCTGTAGATTCAATGCAATCCTTACCAAATTACCAATGGAATGTTTCACAGAACTAGAACAAAAAAATCTCATAATATGGAAACACTAAAGACCCTGAATAGCCAAAGAAATCTTGAGAAAGAAGAATGGAGCTGGAGGAATCAACTTTTCTGACTTCATAATATACTACAAGGCTATAGTCATCAAGAGAGGATGGTACTGACATGAAAACAGAAACAAAGACCAATGGAATAAGAGAGAAAGCCCAGAGATAAACCCATGCATCTATGGATACCCTATTTTTGATAAAGGAGGTAAGAATATACAATGAAGCAAAGATAATCTCTTCAGTAAGTGCTGCTGGGAAAACTAGACAGCTACAGGTAAAAGAATGAAATTAAAACACTTTGTAACCCACACACAAAGATAAACTCAAAATGGATTAAGGACCGAAATATAAGACCAGAAACTGTAAACCTCAGAGGGAAACATGAGCAGAATCACAGTAAGATCCTCTATGACTCACCTCCTACAGTAATGGAAATAAAAGCAAAAATAAACAAGTGGGACCTAATAAAAGCTTTTACACAGCAAAGGAAACTATAGGTAAGATGAAAAGACAACGCTCAGAATGGGGAAAAAAAAAATGAAACAACTGACAAAGGATTAACTTCAAGAGTATACGAGCAGCTCATACAAATTGGTACCAGAAAAAAAGCCTAATAAGAAAGTGGGCAAGAGGCCTAAACAGACATTTTTCCAAAGAGGATATACAGATAGCTAATAAACACTTGAAATGATAATCAATATCACTCATTAGTCAGTTCAGTCACTTAGTCGTGTCTGACTCTTTGTGACCCCATGAATCGCAGCACGCCAGGATCCCTGTCCATCACCAACTCCCGGAGTTCACTCAGACTCACGTCCATCCAGTCAGTGATGCCATCCAGCCATCTCATCTTGTGTCAACCCCTTCACCTCCTGCCCCCAATCTCTCGCTGCATCAGAGTTTTCCAATGAGTCAACTCTTCTCATGAGGTGGCCAAAGTACTGGAGTTTCAGCTTTAGCATCATTCCTTCCAAAGAAATCCCAGGGCTGATCTCCTTCAGAATGGACTGGTTGGATCTCCTTGCAGTCCAAGGGACTCTCAAGGGTCTTCTCCAACACCNGTACTGGAGTTTCAGCTTTAGCATCATTCCTTCCAAAGAAATCCCAGGGCTGATCTCCTTCAGAATGGACTGGTTGGATCTCCTTGCAGTCCAAGGGACTCTCAAGGGTCTTCTCCAACACCACAGTTCAAAAGCATCAATTTGTTGGTGCTCAGCCTTCTTCACAGTCCAACTCTCACATACACACATGACCATAGGAAAAACAATAGCCTTGACTAGACGGACCTTAGTCAGCAAAATAATGTCTCTGCTTTTGAGTATGCTTTCTAGGTTGGTCATAACTTTTCTTCCAAGGAGTAAGTGTCTTTTAATTTTATGGCTGCAGTCACCGTCTGCAGTGATTATAGCCCCCCAAAATAAAGTGTGACACTGTTTCCAATGTTTCCCCATGTATTTCCCATGAAGTGATGGGACCAGATGCCATGATCTTCGTTTTCTGAATGTTGAGATTTAAGCCAACTTTTTCACTCTCCACTTTCACTTTCATCAAGAGGCTTTTTAGTTCCTCTTCACTTTCTGCCATAAGGGTGGTGTCATCTGCATATCTGAGGTTATTGATATTTCTCCCAGNAAATGCTGTTGACTTGGACTAAGGTGGTTTTCTTGGATTTGGGATATATTTTGAAAGAAGGTCTGCTTGACTATAGATCAGATGTGAGTGGTGAGAAAAATAGAGTTTATGTGCCCTGATATTTTAAAATGTTGTCTGTTAAGTTCCCTGCTTGATCATTGTTGTTTCATGGCTTGTCTTGTTAGTGGTTGAGGCAGTCGTGCTAAATTATAAATTGCAATTACCAAGATATCACAAAATGGCCCTTTTATGGACCAAATTCAGTCTACAGAAATGCTGTTTTGGCTCACAGTCTTTTAAACCTTTTGTAAATGGATTTGAGCAAGCTCTGAGAGACAGTGGAGAACAGAGAAGCCTGGGGTGCTGTAGTCAATGGGGTCAGAGTTGGACATGACTGAGTGGCTGAACAACAGTAACAACAGCGGATCTTAAATCTTTGAGCCAGTGCTGAAAAACCCAGATGTCTGAATTCTTTGGAGAAATGGTAAGATTTGGGGGTAAGGATAAGTATTCCCATGAAGGGTATCCTTTGCTGGAGTTGAATAACATTTGTTGTCTTGAAAGTGGGCAGTTCTTCAATTCTTCAGTTCTGTTTCTTCCTGAGCTTGTTCCCCACCTCAGTGACATGGATGGCCCTGAAGGTTTCCATTGCCTGCTTCCTCCCCTGCCCCCACCACGTAGTCCATTTTAGAAAGAGACATTGATGAAATCATCCTAAGTGTAGTTCCATCTGAGTTAAAAGGACAGGGATCTCAGGATTATTGTAAACGACCTATAAATCCATATGTAATCCACACATTGCCTGTGCGTCATATTCATAATAAGTAGTCTGTTTTGTGTGAATATATATTATTGGAAAACTAAAATAACTGCAAAAGATAATGAATAAAATACATAATTGAATCTCACTAAATGTTAGTAGTCTGTATTGTCTCAACTGAAGACTCTTGAGAGTCCTGTGGACTGCAAGGAGATCAAACCAGTCAATCCTGAAGGAAATCAACTCTGAATGTCTATTGAGAGGAGTGATGCTGAAACTGAAACTCTAGTTTTGGCCGCCTGATGCAAAGAGCTGGCTCACTGGAAAAGACTCTGATGCTGGGGAAGATGGAAGGCAGGAGGAGAAGGGGATGACAGAGGATGAGATGGTTGGATGGCATCATCAACTCAGTGGACATGAGTTTGAGTAAACTCTGGGAGATAGTGAAGGACGGTGAGGCCTGGCGTGCTGCAGTCCATGAGGTCACAAAGAGTTGGACATGATTTAATGACTGAACTAAAGAAAAAATGCTGAAAGTATGATTGTTTTCAAGTGGTGCTGTCCTTTCTGTTTTAAAACTTAAAAGGAGCCCTTGAACTCAGAAAGTGAAAGTATTAGTCGCTGTCATGCCCTCCTCTTTGTGACCCACAGACTGTAGCCCGCCAGGCTCCTCTGTCCAGACTCAGAAAGGTTGGAAACGATTGTTCTAATCTGGCCTTGCACTTCACTGATGACAAAAGAAAATCCAAATGGGGATGGTTTTGTGAATCATTCTTTGTTTGGTGGAGGACTGTGTTGTACACTGTAGGATATTTGGCCATTTCTTGGCTTCTACCCACTAGATGCCTCTTGTTAACCTCCCCAAACACACACTAGTTGTCTCAATGAAAGATATCTCTTGACATTTCCAAGTGTCCCCTGGAGAGGGGCAGAGTCATCCCCGGTCGAAAATGACTTCTTTAAGACAGAAGCTCCTGTTTTACACATTGATTAACCTTAAACTCACAGTAGCCTAGAATCCTGGTGACCCAAGAGCCATGCCTGGGTATCTTCTTCCCANTTCTACCCACTAGATGCCTCTTGTTAACCTCCCCAAACACACACTAGTTGTCTCAATAAAAGATATCTCTTGACATTTCCAAGTGTCCCCTGGAGAGGGGCAGAGTCATCCCCAGTCGAAAATGACTTCTTTAAGACAGAAGCTCCTGTTTACACATTGATTAACCTTAAACTCACAGTAGCCTAGAATCCTGGTGACCCAAGAGCCATGCCTGGGTATCTTCTTCCCATCTGAAGTGAAGTGAAGTCGCTCAGTCGTGTCCGATTCTTTGTGACCCCATGGACTGTAGCCCACCAGGTTCCTCCCTCCATGGGATTCTCCAGGCAAGAGTACTGGAGTGGGTTGCCATTGCCTTCTGCAGGGGATCTTCCCGACCCAGGGGTCAAACCCAGGTCTCCCACATTCCAGGCGGATGCTTTAACCTGTGAGCCACCAGGGAAGCCCTTCCCATCTGCAAAGGGATAATCCATTCCACAGTCTCATCCCAATCCAATTCTTGATAAGAATCTTTGCAGTTGGTTTTTTTTTTTTTTTACTTTCAAAGGACACTTACTGATGTCTAGTACCTCAACTGCAGAAGTAAGGGGCTTTTTGTCTCTTTACCTCTGTTATTTTTAACTTTTAACTAAAATAAATTTTAAGAATAGGATTTGGCTATTTGCAAAGTACTACCTTTTTGCGTGGTTCCTAAGAATGTTCAAACCAAGAATGTTCAGGCTCTGGAGTTTCTCATTTTTTCCCTTTCCTTTCCTTTTGTATTGCTCTTCGTGTCTCTCTGTATGGCTTCTCGGTCCCTTTTTGGTGTGGAGCCTTTTCCTGACTGTCGATATCTGTCTTTCTACCCAGATCTCTATTTTATTTTAGGGCTTAGCCGTTAGGTATTTATCTCCCCAGTCTGTANCTTGGCAAAAAGTACTACCTTTTTGCGTGGTTCCTAAGAATGTTCAAACCAAAAATGTTCAGACTCTGGAGTTTCTCATTTTTTCCCTTTCCTTTCCTTTTGTATTGCTTTTCGTGTCTCTCTGTATGGCTTCTCAGTCCCTTTTTGGTGTGGAGCGTTTTCCTGACTGTGTCGATATCTGTCTTTCTACCCAGATCTCTATTTTATTTTAGGGCTTAGCCGTTAGGCATTTATCTCCCCAGTCTGTATCATTCTTTTAATGACTGTTTCTGGATTCTTCCTTGAGTTTTTTCAGTGACTGCTTGTCTCCTGCTTTTCTTTCTTTGTATCTTTCCAGCTATTTCTCATGACCCCCTCACACTTCTGGAGGATGTTGGTATGTTTACATGGCATTTCCACTTGTGGTTGTCTATTTTTTTTTATCATCCTCTTTTTCATTTCTGTCTTTCTTTGGAAATGATCCATCTGTACCAAGCTCCCATCGGGGTCTCTTTCTCTGAGTAGGAAGCTCTTTAGGCATGTTCTTCCTAGAAACCTTATGCTTCTATTGAACAACAGACCTCAGGGAATGGATAGGGAATGGATTTTTCAGTCAAGTGCTCAGAGGCAACTCTTTGTTTTATTTTATAGAATTGAATTTTTGCAAATTATACATTTTGAATATTAAATCCAGCAAAGTTTAAATATTTAACCTTTCATAAAAATCATTTAAAATGATATGAGTTCATAAGCAATTATCTTAGAAAACTAATAGGTAATTCATTCTTGAGATTAACTCTTTTTATAATGCTAGATGAAATGAAATCAATGATTTGTAGAGATGTGGAAGTTGCTTTAGGCAAAGTTTGGGAACAAGAAATTTTAAGAATAGGATTTGGCTATTTGCAAAGTACTACCTTTTTGCGTGGTTCCTAAGAATGTTCAAACCAAGTAAGAGAGTCCCATGGGGTTCACAAAGACAGTGAAAACTATTCAATTTTCTCATTTTTGTGAGAAAATGAGAATCGTAATAAACTTGCAAAACAGATTGGAATCCATATGGTGTAGCCAAATTAATCCTCCTTTAATGATTGTTTATACTGTGTATCCAAAATCAAAGCCAGTATCAAGAGTTAATCAATTAAAATGTGTAATCATTTGGTTCACCAAAACAAGAAGAAATTGTAAACTCAGGAAAAATTTATTTTATAGTAGAAACATGTTAAAAACATGCAGCTTAATTGGATCATATGTAAATGAATCAAGTTATATCTCTACATACTTTTTTCATTCTTGTTTGTTTGCTTAATTGTGGTACAAGAAAAAGTAATGGCTGCTGAGAACAGAATGGAAGGACTGTGTGAAGAGGGTTGTTAGGGTTTCTAAAACATTAAACAACCCTCCACCCTTCCCTCAACCTGCCAAGAAAGCCAAGATAGAAATTTTGATTTGACAGACAGAGGCAACCCAGACCTAACAAGGCAAGGAGACATTTCTTTTCTTTCTAGTTTAGGATACATTTCTTCAGTACCCTGTCTGGACCTCAGTAAATTCAGGGATAGAATACTACATCATTAAAAAGTCTACTAGTCTCTTTGTCAATTCTACTTGATATTTCTTACGTCTGTCTACACAGTCACCAGGACTGGGTGGCACCACGACTGGTTTCCATGCCTTCATTCTTCCTTCATTTCAGTGCCTTCTCCATGCTACAGCCGACTCTCCATGATATTTGGTGAGCACTGGTCACTCTGAAAACTAGTCAGTGGCTCCTGACTTCTTTCAGGATAAAATCTGTGCTCTGATCCATGACATCGGGGGTTTTTGTCCTTCCCTTCTTATCTATCTGTGTGCCCCTGAGCAAGTTCCTTTACCTCTCTAGGGCTCAGTTACTTCATCTGTGAAATGGGAATAATAATGTTACCCACTTTGCAGGATCACTGTTCATGAAAACTAGTTAGTGCCAGGGAGGTGATGTGTAGCAAAAACAGTAGCCTTCAGCACATGCTAACTGTTGTTATTGTTGCCACGCATATAGACTCAGCCCCTGACAGTGCCCCTCTTTCCTTCTCTACCTGGTGGTTTTGAGCTCCTGGACCCTAGCATGCTTTCCATCTGTCCCTTTCACCCAGCTGATTCCTGCTTGACCGTCAGGTCTCAGACTTTGGACTCTGCTGGGAATTATTTTGACTACTTTCCTGCCCTGCAGAATGCACACCCTTCTTATGTGCTGAGTTTTTTGTTGCTGTTGGTTTTTTTTTTTTTAAGTTGCTCAGTCATGTCCAACTCTTTGCCTGGTAGACTGTAGCCTACCAGGCTCCTCCATCTATGGGATTTTCCAGGCAAGAGTACTGGAGTGGGTTGCCATTTCCTTCTCCAGAGGATCTTCCCGACCCAGGGATCGAACCTGGGTCTCCCTCATTGTAGGCAGACGCTTGACCATCTGAGGCACGAGTTTACCCATGTCATGATATATTGCCCCTTGTATTTTCCTGTATCTCTGTTCTTCTACTCACAACATGCACACCTTGATGGCAGAAACCCCANAACACGACTGAGTGACTGAGCTGAACTGATGGAGATTCTGACCAGAATCTAGAATGGAATCTAGAAAGATGGTACTGATGAACCTATTTGCAGAGCAGCGATGGAGACACAAACATTGATAGCAGACTTATAGACACAGCTGGCGGCATAGAAGATGGAGAGGGTGGGTGGTATGGAGAGTAAAGTGAAAGCATACATTACCATATGTAAAATAGATAGCCAATGAGAATTTGCTGTATGACTCGGGGAACTCAAACTGGGGCTCAGTAACAACGTAGAGGGGTAGATGGCGAGGGAGGTGGGAGAGATGTTCAAGAGGGAGGGCACATGGGTAAATCTATGGCTGATTCGTGTTGATGTTTGTGATTCGTAAAGCAATTATCCTTCAATTAGAAGTAAATTTAAAAAATAGATGAAAATATACATAAAAATGTAACTAATAGAAAAAGCTGGTTTTGCTTCATAGACAATAAGGGTGGACTAAGATAGGCATGAACCAGATTCTAAAATGAGAAGATTGTGGGGAGTTTAATAAAAAGTTTGAAAATAAACATTTCTTGACTTCAGTTGCAAATTCCATACAGCACAGGTGAAGTTTGCTGGAAGCACAGTTTGCATGGTGTAATCAAATTGTTGATAAAAGTAGAGTGAGGAAAATTAGCTGGGAAAGTTTTTTCCTGGGGCATTAGTGTTGTAATATTGGGCTAGAGGAGTGGATACTTTGGGAGAGTGCCTGAAAAGAGTGGATAATAGTAGGAATCAGGTGTCATTTAATACTTTCTGTCCTTGGGCTTAGTTTATGCATTCAATAAATATTTATCAAGCACTGTACTTCATTCAGCAGCTGTTTACAGGATGAACAAGGCACATGTAGTTCCTACCTTCTTAGGGATTACAGTCTAGTGGGGAGACCTATATTATACTAATATAGACATAATTCTAATTCTGATGAGAAGTATGTAAGAGTTAGAGTGAAAGTTATAGATTGACTCTTTGATTGGCCCTAGTCTTAAATACCAGAATTTTTTCTTAGTGCATTATCCATTTTTTAAGAATTAAAGTAAAAAATTTTAGAGCAATTTTAAATTCACAGCACGATTGAGAAGGTACAGAGAGTCTCTATAGAACCCCTACCCCCAATACATGCATAACCCGTACCATTATCAGCCTCACCCACCAGGATGGGATATTTCTTACAGTTGATGAACCTACATTGACACATCATATTCATTCGAAGTCCACAGTATACCTCATGGTTCACTCTTGGTGTTGTGCATTCTATGGGTTTGGACAGATATATAAATACATGTATCCATCATTGCAGTATCATGCAAAATATTTCCACTGCCCTAAAAAATCCTCTGTTCTCTGCTGCTCCATCCGTCACCTGCTCCCAACTATGAGCAAACACTGATCCATTCATTGTTTCCATAGTGGTTATTGCCTTTGCTGTAAGGTTAGGTAGTTGGGATCATATACTTTATAACCATTTCAGATTGGCTTATTTTATTTAGTAATATGCATTTAAGGTTTTTTCGTGGCTTTCAAGTGCATTACTTTTTTTGTGCTGATTAATATTCCATTGTTCAATATTCTATATGAAGAAAACAGCTATAAACATCTATGTTCAGGATTTTGTGTGGACATACATTTTTGGTTCCTTTTGGGGTCAATACCAAGGAAGATGATCATTGGATTATATGTAAGATTGTGTTTAATTTTCTAAGAAACTGACAAATTGTGTTCCAAAGTGGCTGTACCAGTTCACATGCTCACCAGCAATGAGTGCAAGTTCCCGTTGCTCCACAGTCTCACCAGCATTTGTTGTCATCAGTGTTCCAGATTTTGATCATTTTAATAGGTGTATAGTGGTATCTCAATGTTGTTTCAATTTGTATTTCCTTGATGATGTACAAACGTGGAGTATCTTTTCATATGCTTATTTGCCCGCTGTGTATATTCTTTGGTGGGGTGTCTTCAAGTCTTTGGATTAGTTTTTAATCAGGTAGTTTATTTTCTTATTGTTGGGTGTTAAGATTTTTTAAATTTTGGGCAAGAATCCTTTATTAGCTATGTCTTTCGTAAGTATTTTCTCCCAGTCTGTGGTTTGTCTTTTCATTCTCTTCATGACATTGTCTTTTTAAATTTTAATTGAAGTATAGTTGACTTACAGTATTAGTTTCAGGTATACAACATATCATTCTATATTTTATAGATTATGCACCATACAAAGTTATAATATTACTGACTTTATAGTCCCTGTGCTCTATATTACATACCTGTGACTTATAAGTCAAACACAGACAAATACTGTATGTTGACATTGTCTTTTGCAGAGCAGAAAATTGTAGCTTTAATGAAGTCTAGCTTATTAATTATTTCTTTCGTAGCTTATGCCTTGGTGTTGTACCTAAAAAGTCTTTGCCATACCCAAGGTCATTTAAATTTTCTTCCAGGTTATCTTCTAGGAATTTTATAGTTTTACATTTTGCATTTAGGATTGTGATCCATTTAAAGTTAATTTTTGTGAAGGGAATAAGGTCTGTGTCTAGTCTTCCCTGCATTGGAAGGTGAAGTCTTAAACCACTGGATGCCAGGGGTGTCCCTGAATTTTGGTAGAATGGAAAATGGGTGTCTTATGTAATATTTATCAGTATTTTTATCTGGAATCACAGGATATAGAGTGAGTAAGATGGAGAAATAAGATTGAAGGAGAAGATCAGTATTGTCTGTAGTTTGGATAGTTCTGGCATTAACAAGAGGAGAGTGAGTTGAAGAAATAATTATTGAATAATTTTATTGTCATAATAAAGTAATTGAAACTTTGATATTGGATAGAATTTACTGAGGAGAGAGTATAGGCTAAGAGCCAGTGTTTTAACTGAAAATCTGGCATGGTGACACCACTTGAGGTTTTCCATTCCAAATGAAATATGATATTCAATTACATCTCCTTTGAGAGGCAATTAAATATAATTATAAGTAAGATGAAAAAAAAAGGGTCAAATAGAACCTAAAGAGAGACACACAATTAGGGAACTCTGACAAAGGAGAAACCTAGTTTAAAAAAAGGAGGTGAATTTTTAGAAGTGGATGGACTGATAAATGGGCTTGTATTAGGGGGGTCCCAACTAAGTATATCTAACTCGGTAATAGAATCAAGAATATGGGGGAGAATAATAAATGATAAAAAAATTATTTCTGGAAAAAGGAAAGTCACCACTGATGCTTTTAACAAGTGCATTTTAGTGCCTGGTCTATGCCAGGCATCTAGATCCCACAGTAAGTAAAACAGATATACCTCTCTTCTTGGAACTTGCTTCCAAGTAGAGGAGGACTGAAACTATGATAAATGAGCAGAGTGTACACTATTTTAGAAGGGGTATACATTGTAAGAAATAGAGTGGTGTAAAGGCAATCAGGTAATGATGGAGGGGAGGACTTTGAAATTTTAAATAGGATCATCATAGTAGCTCTCAAGGACAAGGTGGTTTAAAGCAGACAGAAGAAGGGAAGGGAAATAAACTGAGAATATCTCAGAGAAAAGATTTTCAGGCAGAAAGCAAGAACAAAGGGATTGAGACAGGAGGCTATCTGGTGAGTCTGAGCAATAGCAAATGATCTGTTTGGCTGGAAGAGAGTGATTATAAGAAAAAAGTAAGGGCTTCCCTGGGGGCTCAGGTAAAGAATCTGCCTACCAATGCAGGAGATACAAGTTTGATCCCTGATCAGGAAGGATCCCACATTCCTTGAAGCAACTAAGGCTATGCACCAGAACTATTGAACTTGTGCTCTAGAGCCTGGGAGCTGCAACTGCTGAACCCATGGGCCCCAACTACAGAAGCCTGTGCCCCCTTGAGCGCATCTCCGCAACAAGAGAAGCCACCTCAGTGAGAAGCCCTTGCACCACAACTAGAGAGCAGACCTCACTTGGCACAGCTAGAGGAAAGCCCACACAGAAACAGACACCCATCACAGCCAAAAATAAATAAATAAAATTCTAAAAGAAGAGAAAGGATTTCCTTTAACAAAAGATAAAAATAATAGGAAACGAGGCCAGAGAAATAAATTGATATCTAAAGCTGTGCTTCTCAATCTTGACTGCATTTGAGAAGTATTGAAAGAAAGAAATTGAAAATTTCTCTGTGACCCTATGGACTGTAGCCCACCAGGCTCCTCTGTCTATAGCATTCTCTAAGCAAGAATATTAGAGTGAGTTGCCATTTCCTCCTCCAGGAGATCTTCCCTACCCAGGAGGGAATGGTCTTGCCAGCACTGCAAGCAGTTTCTTTACCATTTGGGCCACCAGGAAGGCCCTGAGAGGTATTGGGTTTGCCCAAAGTTCCTTTGGGTTTTTCCATAACATCTCATGGTAAAACCTGAATGAACTTTTTGCCCATCCAATATCTAGAGAGCTTCTAAAGCTCTAGATGCCATGGCCAATTAACATTGCAGTCACTGGAGGTGCAACCCAGGCATTAGCAATTTTAAAGCTCCCTATGTGATTTTTAATATGAAACCAAGTTTGAATGCCATTCAATTAAGACCTTACAGGGTCATTGTAAGGTCACTGGCTTTAAATGAGTGAGATGGGGAACCACTGTGGCACTTTGCAGAGAGGCTTTCCAGAAGCTGACTTAATAGAATCACTATGCTTACTATTTTGAGAGCAGACAGGAGGGTACTAATGCCCATCCATCAGAGAAGAACAGTTCAGTTCAGTTTAGTTGCTCAGTCGTGTCTGACTGTTTGCAACCCCATGGACTACAGCACACCAGGCTTCCTTGTCCATCACCAGCTCCTGGAACATGCTCAAACTCATGTCCATACAGTTGGTGATGCCATCAAACCATCTCATCCTCTGTCATCCCCTTCTCCCACCTTCAATCTTTCCCAGCATCAGGGTCTTTTCCAATGAGTCAGTTTTTTGCATCAGGTGGCCAAAATATTGGAGTTTCAGCTGCAGCAGCAGTCCTTCCAATGAATATTCAGGACTGATTTCCTTTAGGATAGACTGGTTGGATCTCCTTGCAGTCCAAAGGACTCTCGTGAGTCTCCTCCAACACCACAGTTCGGAAGCATCAATTCTTTGGTGCTCAGCTTTCTTTATAATCCAACTCTCACATCCTGGGGTCGCAAAGAGTCGGACATGACTGAGCTACTTCACTTCACTTTCTCATATCCATACATGACTAAAGGGAAAACCATCAGAGACTACCATACAATCCCTGAAACTAAGCTGTGTTGATTGGTACTTGCAGAACAAGGAAAATGGTTTACCATGGGGACCTGTGGGACATTTTAGCCGGAGTGTTAGGAGGAACTTGTTAATGGATTGAGACTTGTGTTATTTGTGGAAGGGTTCAAAGAAGTAGGAATTCCCTCTGGAGAGATCAACAACTAAAAGTACAAATCTAGTAAAAGGCAAGGGTAAAATGCCACCTTGGCTTGTCTGGTTATAAAGCTTGTGCTATATCTGTGGCAGAACATGTATAGAGCAGATTTCTGAAACACCACTTTGGAAATCAAAAGGTAACATATTTGCTCAAAAGACAGTAAGTTCCATTATAAAGAAAATATTCTGTGTTTAGTTTTCAGTTTAAAAGGAAAAGCACAGTTCAACTTTTTCTCATCTTGTTTCTTCAGTTAATCATATATACACATGTAAGAAGACTCTATCCATACTTCTGTTTTCAGAACCATTGATATTCTTTAAGAAAACCATTTTAGTAAGAGAATAAAGCTTTGAGATGACACTTTAATTTTATGACCATCTTTAGACTGTTGTGTCTATGGGTATTTTTAATGAATATGTTTCCTTTTTCATTTTAGTTTACTGCTGAAATTTTTAGTCATTTGTGAATAACATTCTTAACTCTCTTTAAAACTTGAATAAGGTTAACTGACTCTTAGGGATAACCATGTCTTAGACTGGCTCCATCTTAAATAATAATTCAAGATCACAAGGCCTTACCAGAAATATAAACAAAGAGAACTCCCTACCTTTTGTTGAGTAAGAGCAAAGATTCTGCTTCATCACATTTCCATGGAAAAATGTCTAATAACCTCTCGTTTTGTGCTGCTTCCATAGAGCAAGAATAAGCCATGCACAGACATGTAATAAACTTATTATGTTCATCTCCCTAACCTAAACTTATATGAGGAACAATTTTTGAGATGATAATTACACTGAATGAATACTCTAGTGATATAAAGACAGAAAATATGATTTGTAAAAAGGCTTACTATTTTTTACCCCAAGAGTAGACAGAAATGAATGATGACTTCTTTTTAAAAAGAGTTAACTTTTTTTTTCTGTCCTGTTAGATTATTTTATATAGGTATTGCATTTCTTTCCTCAGACTAACCTCATGATTTCAGATATTTTGTATTTCTTGAGAAGAGCCCAATTATCTGTGGAGCTAATAAGCTCAGGTTATTTCATTAACATTTATAGGGTTTTTTTCATTTACCCAAGATATCCTGTTCCTCAGTCACTTCTGAGTCACTTATATTATTATCTTATCCATTTTAAGATGCAAGGCAAGTCCAGTTTTATATATTCTCCTATCAGTATCACATCTTAATGATGCCTTTTTATTACATGATTTTCTAGGCTTACCTTGCAAGTTATCTTATTCCTACATCCTGTTTCCTTGTTAAAATAATAGTTTTGATTATTTGGTGGAATAGTCTTGACCTTTCAGAATTCCCTGTGGGACTTTGCATTTCTAAGGATTTCTCATCCTTATGGATAAATAAATTAGTAACACTAGGAGCTCAAGCTTTAGGACAAACATCAAATCAAAAAACATATTAACAATTTATTGATTTTAAAAGAATACCAAGGGTTCAAATTTAGTGTTATCTGTTATTTCCATATTTCCTCATTCTTTTCCTTTCCCAAACGGGAATGAAAGACTATTTATAACTAAGTTTGATCATATTTCCATTTCTGACTTGGTATCCTATGAGTGTATTTAATATGTAATGAATATTTTATGTTATTTATCACATATCAACTCGTACCTTATATATACATCTAAATATACACATAAATATTCTTGGTTTCTTTCAAAGACAATTTGACATTAAAATAACTTTTCCCCATTCCACAAATAAAATTCTACCAGAGCATTCAGTTTAGTTCAGTTCAGTCACTCAGTCATGTCCGACTCTTCACGACCCCATGAATTGCAGCACACAGGCCTCCCTGTCCATCACCATCTCTCGGAGTTCACTCAGACTCAACGTTCATCGAGTCAGTGATGCCATCCAGCCATCTCATCCTCAGTTGTCCCCTTCTCCTCCTGTCCCCATCCTTCCCAGCATCAGAGTCTTTTCCAATGAGTCAGCTCTTCGCATGAGATGGCCAGAGTATTGGAGTTTCAGCTTTAGCATCATTTCTTCCAAAGAAATCCCAGGGCTGATCTCCTTCAGAATGGACTGGTTGGATCTCCTTGCAGTCCAAGGGACTCTCAAGAGTCTTCTCCAACACCACATTAAAATGCATCAATTCTTGGGTGCTCAGCCTTCTTCACAGTCCAACTCTCACATCCATACATGACCACAGGAAAAACCATAGCCTTGACTAGGACCTTCTGTGCCCATAATTACTGTATACATATTTTAATACAGTTGTCCCCCTTCATTGGTGGTTTCCCTTTCTGTAGTTTCAGTTACTTATGGTCAGCTATGATCTGAAAGTATTAAATGGATAATTCTAGACATAAGCAATTCATAGTTTTTGAATTGCATGCTGTTCTGAGCAGGATGATGAAATCTCCCACCATCTTGCTCTTGCCTTGGACGTGAAACATCCCTTTGTTCACTGTATCCTGCCCTTAGTATCATCTTGGTTATCAAGTTGACAATCATGGTGTTATAGTGCTTTTGTTCAACTAACTCTTAATTTCACTTAATAATGGCCCCAAAACACAAGAGTAGTCATTCTGTTCATTTGGATTATGCCAAATGGAAGCTGTAAAGTGCTTCCTTTAAGTGAAAAGTTGAAAATTCTTGACTTAATAAAGAAAAACACCTGTATATTGACATTGCTAAGATCTACAGTAAGAAGGAAATACATGAAATTGTGAAGTAGGAAAAAAATTAGTTCTAGTTTACTATTGCATCTCTAGGTACAAAAGTTAATAGCCACAGTGCATGATAAATATGGCAAAGTAATTAAATTTGTACAGTAAGATATTTTGAGACAGAGGCCATATTCACATGCTTTTATTATAGTATATTATTATAATTTTTCTATATAGTTATTGCTCTTGCTATGCCTAATTGATAAACTTTATCATCAGTATGTGCAGGAAGAAAACATATATAGAGTTCAGTACTATCTGCCAATTTCAGGCATTCCCTGAGGGTCTTGGAACATATCCCCCATGACTAAGGAGGGACTATTGTATGTGCTATTATTATATACAATTTGTTCTAAAGTACTGTTTTTAAAAATGAAAATAAAAAGAAGTAAAAATCTCACTGTTTGCAGATGACATGATCCTCTACATAGAAAACCCTAAAGACTCCACCAGAAAATTACTAGAGATAATCAATGAATACAGTAAAGTTGCAGGATATAAAATCAACACACAGAAATCGCTTGCATTCCTATACACTAATAATGAGAAAGTAGAAAAAGAAATTAAGGAAACAATTCCATTCACCATTGCAACGAAAAGAGTAAAATACTTAGTAATATATCTACCTAAAGAAAGTAAAAACGTATGTATAGAAAACCATAAAACACTGGTGAAAGAAATCAAAGTGAAGTCGCTCAGTTGTGTCCAACTCTTTGCGACCCTGTAGACTGTAGCCCACCAGGCTCCTCCATCCATGGGATTCTCCAGGCAAGAATATTGGAGTGGGTTGCCATTTCCTTCTCCAAAGAGGACACTAATAGATGGAGAAATATACCATGTTCATGGATCGGAAGAATCAATACAGTGAAAATGAGTATATTACCCAAAGCAATCTACAGATTCAATACAATCCCTGTCGTATTTTTCACAGAGTTAGAACAAATAGTTTCACAACTTGTATGGAAATACAAAACACCTCCAATAGCCAAATCAATCTTCAGAAAGAAGAATGAAACTGGAGGAATCAACCTGCCTGACTTCAGGCTCTACTACAAAGCCACAGTCATCAAGACAGTATGACACTGGCACAAAGACAGAAATATAGATCAGTGGAACAAAATAGAAAGCCCAGAGATAAATCCACATACCTATGGACACCTTATCTTCGACAAAGGAGGCAAGAATATACCATGGATTAAAGACAATCTCTTTAACAAGTGGTGCTGGGAAAACTGGTCATCCACTTGTAAAAGAATGAAACTAGAACACTTTCTAACACCATACACAAAAATAAACTCAAAATGGATTAAAGATCTAAACGTAAGACCAGAAACTATAAAACTCCTAGAGGAGAACATAGGCAAAACACTCTCTAACATAAATCACAGCAGGATCCTTTATGATCCACCTCCCAGAATACTGGAAATAAAAGCAAAAATAAACAAATTGGACTAAAATTAAAAGCTAACTAAAATTAAAATTAAAATTAACTAAAATTAAAAACTTCTGCACGACAAAGGAAACTGTAAGCAAGGTGAAAAGACAGCCTTCAAAATGGGAGAAAATAATAGCAAATGAAGCAACTGACAAACAACTAATCTCAAAAATATACAAGCAACTTATGCAGCTCAATTCCAGAAAAACAAATGACCCAATCAAAAACTGGGCCAAAGAACTAAATAGACATTTCTCCAAAGAAGACATACAGATGGCTAACAAACACATGAAAAGATGCTCAATATCACTCATTATCAGAGAAATGCAAATCAAGACCACAATGAGACACCATTTCACACCAGTCAGAATAGCTGTGATCCAAATGTCTACAAGCAATAAATGCTGGAGAGGATGTGGAGAAAAGGGAACCCTCTTACTCTGTTGGTGGAAATGCAAACTAGTACAGCCACTATGGAGAACAGTGTGGCGATTCCTTAAAAAACTGGAAATAGAACTGCGTTATGACCCGACAATCCCACTGCTGGGCATATACACTGAGGAAACCAGAATTGAGAGAGACATGTGTACCCCAATGTTCATCGCATCACTGTTTATTATAGCCAGGACATGGAAGCAATGTAGATGTCCATCAGGAGACGAATGGATAAGAAAGCAGTGGTACTTATACACAATGGAATATTACTCAGCCATTAAAAAGAATACATTTGAATCCATTCTAATGAGGTGGGTGAAACTGGAGCCAATTATACAGAGTGAAGTAAGCCAGAAAGAAAAACACCAGTACAGTATACTAACACATATATATGGAATTTAGAAAGATGGTAATGATAACCCTGTATGCGAGACAGCAAAAGAGACACAGATGTATAGAACAGAGTTTTGGACTCTGGGAGAGGGAGAAGGTAGGATGATTTGGGAGAATGGCATTGAAACATGTCTACTATCATGTAAGAAATGAATCACCAGTCTAGGTTTGATATAGGATACAGGATGCTTGGGGCTGGTGCACTGGGATGACCCAGAGAGATGATATGGGGAGAGAGGTGGGAGGGGGGTTTAGGATTGGGAACTCGTGTACACCCGTGGCGGGTTCATGTCAATGTATGGTAAAACCAATACAGTATTATAAAGTATAATAAAAATAAATAATGAAAAAATGGAAATAAAAAATTCTAGAACTTCTATTTCTAGTTATGGAAGATTAATTTGGGACACCCTCTGAGAACACTTAGAAATCTAATCAAAAAGACATTTGTAAATCTACTTGAATCCACTGAAGATGTAAAAAGAAGGGACAAATTAAGTGACCAGTGAGAAGAAAGACTTGATAACTGAACCTGGTGTTTAGTACCACTTCAATGCCAACATGGAACTGGTAGTTGAGAATTAGAGTATAGAAATTTGGAAGTCTGGTTAGGCAAGGGAACATGTTGGAGTTCGGCTTAGTATACTAAATATACAGTATTGTTTGCAGTGCCTAAAATCTGTATCTAAGAGATCTGTGTGAACTGCAAGGTATGGGTCCTCAGAGTCTCAAACCCAGTTCCAAATACCCTCAATCTCTAAAGTTAGTTTTGTATAATCCTTGAATTTTATTTACTCTTCATGCCCACAGAAACAAACATAAATCTTACTGAAGAAAGGTAATATCTTAGGTCCCAAATTATTTTACCTTTTATTATATATAGTGTCAAGCACTTAGACACCAATGAGGTAAGGCCACAGGAAAGAAAAAGCTCAATTAAAACTGAAACCAAACAAAAATCCCTCCAGATAAAGCGGTTATCAGACATTGAGTTGAAAAGAATTATCTTTTATATGCTCAAAGTTTAAAAAAAAAACCTGAGAATTTGAGCAGATAATTAGATATAAAAAAGAACTAAGTGAAATTTCTAAATTCCAACAATAGAATAATCAAAATTCAGAACTCATCAATGGTTTATCAGCTACTATACACAGCTAATGAGATAAGGGAATTAGACTTTAGATCAGGAGAAAAGGTGAAGTAAATATAACAAAAGGATTGAAACTACAGAAAAAGAAAAAAGAATAAGCATGGGAGAGCAGTGAGAATTTCTAGTGTTATATATTTGGAGTCTCAGAAAAAGAAAAAAAAAGACAGTGTTCATAGAGAGTTTAGCTAAGAGCTTTCAAATTGAAAAGGATACAAAACCATATTTCAAGAAGCCCTATGGGCATGAAAACAATAAAAATGAAAACCATGTGGGGACATCATAGTGAAATTGCTAAAAATCTATAACAAAGTGAAACATTTTTAAAACAGCTAGAAAAAAGTATAAATCACTGTCAAAGATTGACTATTAGACTTTTGTAGTGGAAACTGGAAACCAGAAGAAAATGGAAAGTTATCACCAGAGTGTTGGGAGCAATTAGCCATCAGTCTCTACTCAGTACATGAGTTTTCTATTGTTAGATAACTAACTACCACAAACTTAGTTTCTTAAGGCAACTTTTATTTACTATCTCTTAATTCTGTAGGTGGGAAGCCCATATCCATTGCCTCCCCTATTATCCACATCACCCCTCCAGACTAGGGCATTTGTTTACCATTGACAAAGTGTATATTTAATTTGAGAAGGTTTCATATGATTATTACGTCTCTGATCAGTCAAATTGAGTTTTTAAATTTATGTAGAAATCTAAATATATAGAAACAAAGTATACTAACAGGCATATTTGAATTTTAACAGCATAATTTTCTCCTAAGTCTCTTCAAAGATGAAGATTTTTATCTGAGAACTACAGAATTGCTGCAGTAGTTTCTTAAATTTTACAACTATTTGAATATTCATTTATTTCCATGGCAATATATCCCATGATAGTAGATGACAAAGTTCCATTTTCAGGGATCTATGTGGGATAGATATTATACTGTAGCAACAACTTATTTTCTTTCTATATGCGCATAACAGAACTCCTGGATCCTATTTTTGGGATTGTCTGAAATAGGAATCAAAAGTATTTGCTTTCTTTGGGATTGAAATAGCATCTACGTACTAGAATCTATGCATATTTATGGGTTATTTGTATTGGTAGAGATGGCTTTTGAAAATACAAAGAGTTAAATATTCTTAGCATTTGTACCTAGTTTGTCATATTTATTACTGTTGTTTGTCACTTTTGAATAGCACTTAATTTTGCTTTTTAGATTTTATTTGAAAATCTTTATTCTAAGTGTAGCAATTGTGTCTCCATTTTGATGATTTCTATTTGTCTCTATTGAAATATAATTATTGCTTGCTTATTAAAGTTGATACAACATTTTCAAAATATTTATTTTAAATGTATTCATACCTTCTCATTGACTTTTGATAACATTTGAAAGCATTCTATTGACCATATTTTGGGCCAGAAGACCTAATAGAAAAAATAGTTTTGAAATCTAGAATCTTAAAAAAATTTTTTAAAAATTATTATGTTACTAGTCATCTAACATTCCTTCCCATGTGGAAGGAGCATTTTCAAAATTAAACATAATTTATCATTAGATAAAATTGCCTTTACCATGTAAAATTTTATAATTTCATTGAGTGATTTACTTTATACTTTTATCTCTTAAATATATTGCTTACTTTCTAAATTTTTTAAAGGAAGATCTGTGCAGTTTATTACTGTGTCCTTGGATAAAAATATCCAGTGGCCAAGGATCCCAATGTAATAATCATCAATGGGGCAAATTTTATTTTTCACTGGAATCTGTAGTAACACCTAAATATCCTCACTAAGCAAATTCAGATCATGCCTTTTTGGTTTATCCTTTTCCAGTCTAATGACAATTAAAAGTTACTGTCAACAGTTGCAGAAATAGTATTAGAGTAGAAGCCAGAATATTTTATTTCAAACAGTCTCTACAACTTTCTACCTATGTGACCTTGGTTAAGTTAAAAGCTTTCCTAAACCTTCCTTTCTTCCTCTGTAAAACAACAATAATAATATCTTCTCCACATAACTATTGTGAAAGTTAAATTTATAAAAAGCCTACTGTATAGGGTTTTTTCCATTAGGTATTCACTACGTATTAGTTTTAATTCCACACTACTGTTATTAAAACTTCCCCTTCTTTCCCTTTTACTTTTTTCTTCTCTTCTTCCTCCAGAATGCCTTTATGGAAATTAACTGTTTCTCTTCCTTTTTACTTGAAAAGTAGGTCATAATATTTTGCCTTGTGCCTAGTAGGTGATACATTTAATGCTTTTGGAAATAGTAACTCTACAAATATCAGAAGTGAACATTACTGCTAATAATCATGGATTTTTCAAATATTAATTTTTTAGAAGTAGTTTTTCATGGTTTGGTTTAAAAGAGTCTGTAGGAACAATGAAACCTTCCAGGTAATCTAATAGCAGAGAAACTAGCGTAAGTATCAGAATAAATTAGACCTTTGCAATTCTATAAGCAATGTGGCTGAATGATGCTGTTTCTTTTTTTTTTTTTTTTGATGAAGATAGTTTTTTAAAGTCTTTATTGAGTTTGTTACAATATTACTTCTATTTTATGTTTTGTTTTTTTTCACTGCAAGTTATGTGGGATCTTAACTCCCCGACCAGGGATCAAACCTGCACCCCACTGCATTGTAAAGTGACATCTTAACCACTGGACTACCAGGGAAGTGCCAATGCTGTTTCTTAGAAAAATATTTGGAAAATATTCTTAAATTGTTGATTCTACCTATCAATTTTCCTTTTTTTGTTTGAGGGGATATATATATATATTTTGAGGGGATCAGATAGCATCCTTTTCTTCCTCAAATAAAATTTTACTTAGGGAAATGTGGCAAGGTGATTCCCATTGAACTCTGGCTACTCTTTTAAACACATGATCACCTTCAAGTCTACTGAAAAGCTGCGTTTTTGTTTTTCAGTTACCGAATGTGACTTTGAAACAAATAGCTGTGGTTGGTTTGAAGCAGCCCATGGTGACGATTTTGAGTGGACCTGGAGCTCTAGAAGTAACCTCTCTGCTGAATTTGAGGATCAGGCTCCACCTCGGGATCACACTCACAACACATCTCAAGGTAAGATGCCTGTAGAGGTTCTCCGAACCTACCCACTTTCCCCAGCTAACGATCGTTTGACCTAATGATTCGTCAGCTTAATGATGGTGTGCAAGAGATCACATTCAATAGAAACTATACATAACATTTCGAATTTTGACCATTTCTGGGATAATGATACACCTGTGATGCTCTCTTCTGATGCTGGGAAGAGGCAGAGATGTGGCTCCCAGGTAGCCACGTGATCATCATGATGGACAATCGAACAGTTACAGCTGTTCTGTTTTTCACTTCCAGTAGAGCATTCAATAAATTACATGAAATATTCAACACTGTAGTATGAAATAGGCTTTGTGTTAGATGATTTTGTCTAACTGTGGGCTAATGTAAGTGGTTTAAGCAAGGTTAAGGGAGGCAAGGCCAAACTGTGATGTTCAGTAGGTCAGATGTATCAAATGCCTTTTGAACTTCAATATTTTCTTTAAAAAAAAAAAACTTTTTATTTACATAGGGTTGATTTACAATGTTGTGTTAGTTTACAGGTGTACAGCAAAATGAATCAGTTGTACATATATCTGGTGTATGTATTTTAAAATACACATATTTTTTAAAAAACTTCATTTTACATTGGAGTATGGCCAATTAATAGTGTTGTGATAGTTTCAGGTGGACAGCAAAAGAACTCAGCCATACATCTACATGTATCCATTCTTCCCTCAAACACCCCTCCCCCCCCAGGCTGCCACCTGACACTGAGCAGAGTTCCCTGTGCTGTATACAGTAGGTCCCTGTTATCCATTTTAAAAATATCAGAGTATATATGTCTATATCCACTCTTTTTAAAGTTTCTTTCCCCATATGGGCCATTACAGAGTGTTGAGTAGGGTTCTTCTGTGCTATGACTTTGATATTTTTAACTTATGATGGGTTTATGAAGCATAACTTCATCTTAAGTCAAGGGAGATCTGTACTTCAATTTACTTTTGCTGCAGTCTGAGAAGAAAAAGAGAAGCAGAAAAGTTCTACGATACTACAACATAGGACAGTGTGGAGTAGTGGCAACCCACTCCCATATTCTTATCTGGGAAATCCAATGGACAGAGGAGTCTGGCAGGCTACAGTCCAGGGGGCCAACAAAGAGTTGGACACAGCCAAGCAACTAAACAATAATAGAACAGTTGAATATTATCTATTGTACATTTGTTGTCAAAGAGGAAATTCTCCTTTATGGGTTTTGGGGATGGAGTATAGATATATTTTTGGCTGAATTAATGGAAACTGCTGGTTGTTTTGACATCATTATGGCCCAGCTCTAGATAATACTTGAGTGCTCATAAAAACAAATTTGCTAACAATCACTATTATTGATTTTTAATTGTTGTATAGTCCTCAGTGTAGGGGTTACAAACAGATGTCTCATTTTAGAATTTAGTAGGTTAAGTTATGATTTCTTCTTATTTTCCAATAGGGCACTTTATGTTCATTCTGAAGAAAAGCAACAGCTTATCACAAATTGCTAAACTCCAGAGCCCAACTTTCAGCCAGACAGGAACTGGATGCACTCTTTCCTTCTGGTAAATATTGAAAGCAATTGTCCTTTACTATAGCAGCCTGGTAGTTGTAAGCATAGTCCTGCATATACTCGATACTGTATTTTTCCTATAATTTGGCTTTATTTTAAAAATAGCTATTGTATTAGATCCATACATTTAGCATTTTACTTAGGAGCACATTATCAGTATTTATAATGTTCTTTCTTAAAATAAAAAGGACTCTTCCTCCAACAGTGGATTATAATTAACTCTGCTTCCTGGACTGAACTCCTTGAGAAAGGGTCCCAGGGTCCTGAGAGTCAGAGTATGCACCTGAGCAGATAAGCTCTTTCAAATGGGTGGCCACAATATTAAATAAAGGCATCTATTGTGATAACTCATTTTTGATTGACTGAGTAAAAGTCACACAATTAGTCTTTTCCAGAAATAATTTCCATTTCTTGTGTTTGTTCTCTTTCAGGTTTTATAACTATGGCCTATCAGTGGGGGCAGCTGAGTTACAGCTACACATGGAAAATTCCAGTGAGTCCACGGTACTCTGGAGAGTATTGTATAACCAGGGTGACCAGTGGTCACAGGCAGTTGTTCAGCTTGGACGTCTTACTCAGCCCTTCCATTTGTTGCTACATAAAGTCAGTCTTGGCATTTATGTTGGTGTGTCAGCTATTGATGATATCAGATTTGAAAATTGTCTTCTTCCACCCGCCTCGAAGAGCTGCGAAGGGCCAGATCATTTCTGGTGTCTGCATACTAGGACTTGTGTAAAAAAACTTCAGTTATGCGATCTGGTGGATGATTGTGGTGATTATACTGATGAGGTCAATTGTGGTAAGTATCTTTCTTTCTGGTCCCTCTTACTAATTTTTAAAATATTTATTTANAGAAGCAGAAAAGTTCTACGATACTACAACATAGGACAGTGTGGAGTAGTGGCAACCCACTCCCATATTCTTATCTGGGAAATCCAATGGACAGAGGAGTCTGGCAGGCTACAGTCCAGGGGGCCAACAAAGAGTTGGACACAGCCAAGCAACTAAACAATAATAGAACAGTTGAATATTATCTATTGTACATTTGTTGTCAAAGAGGAAATTCTCCTTTATGGGTTTTGGGGATGGAGTATAGATATATTTTTGGCTGAATTAATGGAAACTGCTGGTTGTTTTGACATCATTATGGCCCAGCTCTAGATAATACTTGAGTGCTCATAAAAACAAATTTGCTAACAATCACTATTATTGATTTTTAATTGTTGTATAGTCCTCAGTGTAGGGGTTACAAACAGATGTCTCATTTTAGAATTTAGTAGGTTAAGTTATGATTTCTTCTTATTTTCCAATAGGGCACTTTATGTTCATTCTGAAGAAAAGCAACAGCTTATCACAAATTGCTAAACTCCAGAGCCCAACTTTCAGCCAGACAGGAACTGGATGCACTCTTTCCTTCTGGTAAATATTGAAAGCAATTGTCCTTTACTATAGCAGCCTGGTAGTTGTAAGCATAGTCCTGCATATACTCGATACTGTATTTTTCCTATAATTTGGCTTTATTTTAAAAATAGCTATTGTATTAGATCCATACATTTAGCATTTTACTTAGGAGCACATTATCAGTATTTATAATGTTCTTTCTTAAAATAAAAAGGACTCTTCCTCCAACAGTGGATTATAATTAACTCTGCTTCCTGGACTGAACTCCTTGAGAAAGGGTCCCAGGGTCCTGAGAGTCAGAGTATGCACCTGAGCAGATAAGCTCTTTCAAATGGGTGGCCACAATATTAAATAAAGGCATCTATTGTGATAACTCATTTTTGATTGACTGAGTAAAAGTCACACAATTAGTCTTTTCCAGAAATAATTTCCATTTCTTGTGTTTGTTCTCTTTCAGGTTTTATAACTATGGCCTATCAGTGGGGGCAGCTGAGTTACAGCTACACATGGAAAATTCCAGTGAGTCCACGGTACTCTGGAGAGTATTGTATAACCAGGGTGACCAGTGGTCACAGGCAGTTGTTCAGCTTGGACGTCTTACTCAGCCCTTCCATTTGTTGCTACATAAAGTCAGTCTTGGCATTTATGTTGGTGTGTCAGCTATTGATGATATCAGATTTGAAAATTGTCTTCTTCCACCCGCCTCGAAGAGCTGCGAAGGGCCAGATCATTTCTGGTGTCTGCATACTAGGACTTGTGTAAAAAAACTTCAGTTATGCGATCTGGTGGATGATTGTGGTGATTATACTGATGAGGTCAATTGTGGTAAGTATCTTTCTTTCTGGTCCCTCTTACTAATTTTTAAAATATTTATTTACTTTAATTGAAGGATAATTGCTTTACAATAATGTGCTGGTGGTGGTGGTTTATTTGCTAAGTCATGTCTGACTTTTTGTGGGCCCATGGATTGTAGCCTGCCATGCTCCTCTGTCCATGGGATTTTCCAGGCAAGAATACTGGAGTGGGTTGCCGTTTCCTTCTCCAGGGGATCCTCCTGACCCAGGGATCAAACCTGTGTATCCTTCATTTCAAGCAGGTTATTTACCGACTGAGCCACCAGGGGGAAGCTCCATGATACTGTGTTGGTTTCTGCCATGCACTGACATGAATCAGCAATGGGTATACGTTTTGATGGTGGTGATCTTGATCAGTTCATTGTTTTCCTAGTCCATCAAGACAAAGGCCCTAAGCATTGTTCCAAAGTTGAATGAATGTTTTGTGTGATTAATCAGCCATCAGTATTTCCTATGTAGATTTATGAACTAGATACTAGAGATAGAGTGATGAGCACAATTACACAGAGTCCCTGACCCCATGGGGCTTACAGTCTCATTGAGGAGATAGATATTATTCACATATTTAAAAAATAAATGTAAAATGACAGGAGCTTAGACAGGACTTCACAGATGCTGTGACTTTATATAATTATGGCTTTGGACTTTCTAGAGACGGTGATTTAACTGAGATCTAAAAAATAGTAAGTAAATGAAGATGTGCAAAACTCTGATGCATGACCACACAGCAGCTGCAAGATACCCAGTATGGCTGGAGCAAAGCATTGAGGGAGAACTAGGATGTGACATAAAGATGGAGATGAAGGGGGAGGCCAGATTATCAGATCTTTGTAGACCATTTTAAGGAAGTTTTTCCCCATTTGAAGGTTTTTAAGAAGGAAGGTAATATAAAATTGATTTTAAAATTTAAGATTTGAAAATGTCACTGTGGATACAGTGTAATGAGTGGATTAGAGGAAACTGGGTCATATTTATTAGGAGTCTGTAGCAGTAGTTCCCAGGAGAGGGGATGGCAGCCTCTCTCCAGTGACAGTGGTGGAGATGCAGTGACTAAAGTTTGGGGGAGGGACCTTTAGGAGGAACGTTAGATGATGTCTTAGATATAGGGGGCAGAGAGTGAGATGTTAAAGTCCCGAATTTCTGATTTAAATTACCAAAAAGTTGATGGTATCTGATGATTGTGTACCTCTTGCAGTTTAATTGTTAAACCTGGTTCCTGGTAGTGCTGGCTGCATTTGTTTCTGAAAATGAATCACAAGCTAAGAGAGGTTTTTCTTTTATAATTACCAAAATCTATCAAGGAAAGTTTGCATTTTTCTTTGTCCAGAAATAGCAACGATCCTTAAAATTCAATCTATGTGCCTATTTAATTGGAAGGCTTATCATAAACCAAAGGAAAGCCATCAAATACTTGGAACATCATAAGAAACATTACATTGAGAAATTTCCATATAAATATTGTGGAGAATTTTGCACATATGTGGTGTTTAATACAGTCAGGCACATTAAAGTCAGAATTGCCATGCAGCTTGTTACACAACTGATAACTTTCGTGCATATAAATGAAATTGATGATTTCGACCAATGGCTGTTACAAGAAACATTGCTTGTCCTAAAAGTAATGTATTTTTTGCAAATTTTGAAAGCCTTTTCATCTTTTTCACTCACTTCAAATCCCACTCCTTGAAAGATGCTGATCTATTACTAAAGATAAGTAAATTATCCTTCAAACTTCACAGTATTAACTGAGTAGAATAAGATTTTGGAAGTATGGCTATAATACCAAAATATTTCTTCTGACTAAATATTGAGAGGAAACCATAGTGACTGTCCCTTTCTCTCATAGCCTTCCATCTAGATGTAATAATTTTTTAAAATATTTTTAATTGGATAATTCCTTTTCAATGTTGTGCTGGTTTCTGCTGTACAACACTGTGAATCAGCCATAAGAATATAAATAGACATAGTAATTTTTTTAAATGGAGCCTTTCTTATTTTTATTTTTTAGCTTTTTTTTTTTTTTTGGCTGTGCAATGTGGCACGCAGGATCTTAGTTCCCTGATCGGGGATCAAACCCCTGCCCCCTACAGTGGAAGTGTGGAGTTTTAATCACTGGATCACCAGGGGAGTCCCTAGATTTAGTACTTTATTAACATAGAATGCATTAGTCATCCAGAAATCAGTGCTATATTTCCTAAAGTATGCGTGGAACGTGGTCTTTCATTTAAGGGTGGGGCTATATGCCTTCCTTTTTGAAATAAAGATTGAGCATGCAGTCAGTCTGAAGACAGGCAATGTGAAAAAATCTGTTGGCTTTAGTGCCAGTTTTATGTCAAAAACACAGTTGCTTGACATCCCCCTTCTGCTGCACAGCCCCAAACTGACACTTGCAGGGGCCCCGTGGGCCCGGTTCACGTCACAGCTGCGCTTGATTAGCCACAAGTGAGGAAATATCACAGGAAAACTCATCTCCCATTTGACATTTACTCTCTCGGTTCCCTTCATTAGGTCTAAGCTCCTGTTCTCTAGGTTTCGAGACAGATGATTTGTTCTTGCCTGGCTGCGTTTACTCACATGTGCTTTTATTTATTGTTTCAGAATATTTGTTCACCTTGATGAATAGAGGACAGCTGACATTTGTCTTTCAAAAATATTAACTTATGTAAATGAAGTTAAAATGTGGAATCTTCATTGATTCTAAATTAACATTACCCACATAATGTTAAATGTATATTCTATCCCATTTATTCTAAAAAAGTATTGGTGTCAACAGAATTGTCACATCTTGAAAAATGAATGCATTCCAATGTTATCCTACAAATGTAGGTAGAGTGTTGAGTGGATAAGGGACTAATTCTTTAAAAGTGCTTTGAGTTCTTCTACTGACTGAAGGGAGTTAAAAGTTTAAAAGCACCAGGGATTTCCCTGGTGGTCCAGTGGCTAAGACTCCATGCTCCCAATGCGGGGGGCTCGAGTTCAATCCCTGGTCAGAGAACTAGGCCCCACATGCTGCAGCTAAGCATTTGCATGCCACAACGAAGACCTGGAAAAGCCAAACAAATAGATAAAGAAAAGATTTTAAAGCATCAGCTCAAAGGAGCTACAACCCAGTGAGTAGAAAAGATTACTACTAAGAACTGAGGAGACACCCAGCATAGGAGGCATCGATAGAGAAAGAGGGAGAGGTGAGATGTTTAGGGCATGCTGACAAATTAGTGCATGCCAAAGGGAAAGACAGCTGTGGATGAACAGGAAGTTATTTTAATTTGGGAATGGTAAAGCTTGAAAGATAGAGTTTAGATTTAAGTTGAGATTAAATAAGTAAATATGAGAGGATTTTGAATAGAGAAGAAAAATGGTAAGCTACCATTGAAATATGGTCATTGTGGTACAAAAGAGGGATATTTGGAACTGGGGTGGGATAGATCCCGAGAGAAGAATTCAGTTTCAGAGTGAAGTCTGGAAAACACCTGCTTCAGAATCATCTTGGGTGCATATTAAAAAGTGGGTTTCCTTCCATACCTGACATAGTGTTTGTACAGGACTTTACCAAGGAGTAAACAACTTTACCATTTACTCCAGGGCATTCCAAAAGATTGAGAACTAGTATGATTCTTGTCAGCAGTGCATGTTAGAACCACCAAGGGAGCTAGTAAAATATCCTCTCAGTTGATGGGCACACAATTTGGACCAATTAAATCAACACATCTGGGGCTGAGTTTGAACTTTAATTTTTCTAATGTTCACTGGTGACTGGAACATTCAGCTGAAGTTGAAGTCCATGTAGACAGAAATTTGTTGCGGTGAGCCAGCTGTGGGGTAGTGATCATTTTCCTAAGGTTGGGATAGTGCTACAGGGCAGGGGATAGGTATAAAAGGCATTTGAAAAATAATGGCCAAAGTGATTCCACCTCCATCTATAAAATATTATTGCTTGATGTATTAGCTAAGATTTACTTTTCTTAAAACTTTGCTCTAATGTTGCATTAAAAAAGATTAGAATGGTTTACCTTGGCAGAAGCAAAGTAGCAACTGGTATTCTCATTCATAGTTATTTTTGTCCTTAATGATATTTTGATTTTATTTAATGCCCATTTCAGTACCTGAACTTCAGTGTAACTTTGAAAATGGAATTTGTAACTGGGAACAAGATACAGAAGATGATTTTGACTGGACTCGGTACCAGGGCCCAACATCTACACTTAATACAGGGCCGATGAAGGATAACACTTTGGGCACAGCTCAGGGACACTATCTGTACATCGAATCTTCCGAACCACAGGTTTTCCAGCACCGAGCTGCTCTGCTCAGCCCGATCCTTAACGCCACTAATGCGGAGGGCTGCTCCTTCCGCTTGTACTACCACATGTTCGGAAAGCACATTTATAGGCTGGCCGTCTACCAGCGAGTCTGGAACAACACAAGAGGACAGCTGCTGTGGCATATATTTGGGAATCAAGGCCCCATTTGGATACGGAAATCTCTCAGCCTTTTCAGCAAGCAGCCTTTTCAGGTATGGACAATGGCTTTCACAAGGTATATTCAAAGTGGGATCAGAACGTTTAAGAAATATGAAAGATCTCTATGTTCTTGAATTAAAAGTGAAGTTTGGTCAGTTAGCTTGATAAGCATTTATCGTTTAATTAAAGGTGTACCCAAACTCGTTAGATTTCCTTTCTCCTTGACTACCTCCAGTAACGTGTGATTGAAATTTCTACAGGTGAACACATTGCATTGGACACAGCTGTAGGTTCTTCCATTCTAAGTCATTGTTGTGCTGAAATGAAAAACCTGGAGGGGAAAAAAGAGTTTGGCTCAATCTCTAGTCTTCTTTGTCTCAATCTCTAGCCAAAAGTTCAGACTCTTAAATTTATTTTGAATCTCTCATTTCCTCAGATTTTTAAGTAAGGAGCAAAAATCCAGGAAGAGAGCACACATTGCTGAAAGAGCTATTCTGGGGCAGAACCAGACTTTGAATCTAGATTTCCTTCCTCTCGGTGGAATATTCTTTAAATCTTTCCTACCTTCTCCTAAAAGTCAACGTTTCAATAGCAAGTTCAAATGCTTGTGTGCTTTTACAGTTTTGTAAAGGGCTTTGGCATACTTTGTTTGATTCAGCAATTCCCTGAAGTGGGTAAGTCAAAGATACTATTTGCCAATTTTATAGAAGGAAAAAACTCAAGTTATTTTTTGTGTGTGTGTGCCTGCTTAGTCACTCAGTCGTGTCTGACTCTTTGCCACCCCATGGACTGTAGCCCACCAGGCTCCTCTGTCCCTGGGGCTTCTCCAGGCAGAAATACTATGGTGGGTTGCCATGCCCTCCTCCAGGGTATCTTCCTAACCCAGGGATCAAACCCAGGTCTCCCTCATTGCAGGTGGATTCCTTACCATCCATGCCATCAGGGAAGCCCAAGAACAGTGGAGTGCATAACCTTTCCCTTCTCCAGGTGATCTTCCCAACCCAGGGATCAAGCCAGGGTCTCCTGCGCTGCAGGAAGATTCTTTACCAGCTGAGCTCCTGGCCAGATAGATGGTGAGCAGAAAAACAGGGACTTGTTCTAGAACCCACAATGTCTGTTTAATTCATGCTCATTCTGTTTTTTTTTTGTTGTTGTTGTTTATTTGTTTCATGATGCATTTTTTTTTTACTCTGCTTAACAGAACTTTATTTATTTTTGGCTCTGCTGGATCTTCATTGCTGCACAGGCTTTTTTCTAATTGAGGTGGATGGGAGTTACTCTCTAGTTAAAGTCTGCAGGCTTCTCATTGCACTGGCTTCTCTCATTGCAGTGCATGGGCTCCAGAGTGTGTGGGCTTCAGTAGCTGTAGCACTTGGGCTCGGTAGTTGTGGCTCCCAGGCTAGATAGCACAGGCTCAATCGTTGTGGTGGACAGGCTTAGTTGCTTCATGGCATGTGGGATCTTCCCTGATCCAGGGACTGAACCTGTCTCTCCTGCATTTGCAGGCAAATTTATTGCCCCTGAGCCACCAGGGAAACCCTTGATCTCTTTCTGATGCATCATATAGCCTGTTGTATGTAGGAGTGTTGAATATTTGTTTTTTCCCTCTGGTCAAATAGACATGCATATAATATATTGGAAGAAACGTCTTACCTATACTGGCTAAACCTTTTGTTTGTTTGTTTTTGCAGTATTCTAAACTTCTCAGTTACCCCAATTGAAAGCACTATCTTTATCTAAATGTCTCTAGTAAAGAGTTTTATAGCCAAGAACTTAGCTGCAGGCCACCTGAGCTTCTAACCATCATAGATATACATTGAATGTGGCTCAGTAGAGAACACATCGGGGTTGGTGTTTTGTCCTGATAGACATAAGCTGACATCATGAAACCTAATCTGCAAGGTGCAGAGTGATATCTTGCTGTCTAGCCCAGTGGTAAGATCCATATAATCATGTAAAATGAAACTGAAGAGGGTTTTTTGACTTTTATTTAATAATGGCTCATCCACTTCAAGTTAATTCTTAATGTCTAATCAGGTCAGTTGTAATTTGGGCTTAACTAGAGAAGGAAATGGCAACCCACTGCAGTGTTCTTGCCTGGAGAATCCCAGGGACGGGGCAGCCTGGTGGGCTGCCGTCTATGGGGTCGCAGAGTCGGACACAACTGAAGCGGTTTAGCAGCAGCATCAGCAGTATTTAAACGGATAAACTTTCCTTGTGATGTTTACTGAAGAATTGCTTTTCACTTATAGAATTGAGCTTATGGTTTCTGGAAGGGGATGGATGGGGAAAAGGGATTGTTAGGGAGTTTGGGCTATATACACTGCTATATTTTAAGTGGATAACCAAACAAGGACCTACTGGATAGCACATGGAACTCAGCTCAGTGTTACATGACAGTCTGGATGGGAAGAGAGTTTGGGGGAGAGTGGAGTCCCTTTACTGTCCACCTGAAACTAGCCCAACAGTGTTAATCAGTTATACCCCAATACAAAATAAAAAATAAAAAGAATTGGTTTTCAGGAGAAAATCACCTTTGTAAGGGAGTGGCTTCAGAGTCAGATGACCGTGGAACTAACCAAAGATTCCTTTGGTTATGAATCTAAAGCATCAATATTGAGGTTTAAAACCCAACCTGGATTACACAGAGTACTCTATTTGATTTTATCCAAGGGTTCTTTTTTTTTTTTT
>SJYW01026952.1:581454-614163 GCA_006410735.1 Raphicerus campestris
TCATCCTGGGTATTCTTCTCCAAAGGACTCAGAGAAAGAACACTGAGTATATAACTGGAAACCCAACGCTGAGGTCATATCTCTTCCACTAAGTAGGTGACTGAGGCCGGACAGTTTCTTTTAAACAACAAAATCACTGGACCACCCTACTGCCCTGCATGCTTTATATAGTCAAATGAGATTATTACAAACCTGTAAGAAACGTAACCTTTTAGAAAGATTCCCAGTTATTTATCTGTATACTTGTAAAAAGAAAATTTAACTCCCAGAACTGAACATAAATCTGTCAATATAGTCTGAGCCAGTACAAAGTGGTTGACACTAGCACGTGCCCTGGTTATCCACTCTGTTTCTGTTAATATAGCCTGGAATCAAATTAGCTTTATAGTACTCATGTCATAATTCTTTATTCACATTGAAATTACTAGGTACTAAAGAGTGCTAAGGCATCTTCACAGATAATCTATTTATTGCTTTCTGATTCATTGATTTTTACCATGTAGAATCAGTGGATTTTTTATACAACTTGGCAATATAAATTGAAAAAGAATTTAATATTGTGCATTTTAATTGCATTTTTGTAAAGGTATAATAATAGAAAATATATAGTTGTTCCTCTAGTCATTTCATGTAATATTCCCGTACATGAGTTCTATTTGTGCTAAGAGCATTTTTCTTGTTGTACTTAAATGACCACATTCCTGTCTAAACCTGCAGTTTGCTAGTGAGATTCTCTATGTATATTGAATTAAAATGCCTTTGATTTGTATCTTATGTCCTGATGGTAATAGGTTTTACCCTTTTAGATGGATTTCATTTTCCTAGGTTGCTTGTTAGTAGGTCTATAAATCCATGTACTATGTGATAGTTCAACATGACATGACCTTTTAAGAATTTGAAAGCAATATAAGATGTGAACTCTGTCCTAATATTTGATCTGTCTTAAAATTTCCCTATTTGAATCTTTGGCTCTACTCACTTTTTAGATTTGTTTTAATGGTACATGCACACCTTGGGGCTCTTTCTTTCTGTGAAGAAATCCCAGTGAAGTAATAAAGTCAGTGTTGTAACATCCATTTTTCAGGATTTAGAGGCTTGGTTTTTAGTGTATGCTTAATTCAATTTATTTTCCAACATTTGAAACAGTTTTGCATTTATAACGTGAAAGTGGAGATACATTGTGGGTTTGGAGAGCTATGCAGATGGTCTACATGTAGTGATTTATAGAATAACAGCTATACAGTATAGAGCTAGTCGATTTCTTCAAAATACCCCTGTGCTGGTATATCCTTTCAATTAGGTAGTTTCTTTGCAAACTATTCCATACAAATTTTAATGATTCCCAGATACCGTGTAAAAGCCTGGTGTGTTACACTTTGCTTATCCTGACTTTGCTTTGCTATAATTTTGAATGCATCTCAATTTAGGGCCAAACCATATGTCCTACTTTATTTTTTTATAGCTTCAATTAAATACAAAACTACATCTTCTTGATGGATATATGAAGCATTTGGTGTTCCACTGTAGAGCATAAAGACAGTTCAAGACCTGGCTTGCTCCCTAGTGCCTATAATTTTATAGTGCAGCAAATTTACCTTTTGGACACTATGATATCAGCAACTTGAGAATTTAGTATAAGGCTTTAAATTCTGTTTCCTTTCTTTTATTTTCCCTAGAAAACATTATATCCTTCAAGCATTATGGAATGTATCTTTTTCTCAGACAGTTCAACTACAATTGAAATTAAAACTTATCTAGTAATTTATTTATTTCTATAAGATTAAAATAATCATATATTGCAAAACTAAGGACAGTAAAGTTTCTTCTTGACCATATTTAAGTTGTGATTGATCTGTCTATAGAGAAATCTATTGCAGAGGTTGAAATGTATTTGTCTGGAGAACCAGGAAAAAATATGATAGAACATAGATACATACCTTTTCTTCTTCATTTATAGGAGTAGAAAAAGGAAAATAGTGAATTAAACATATTCCCTAAAATAACTCATCATCTATATAACGATCTATAGATCTCATGCCTTTGTTGCTTCAGTGAGTCAGGTTAAAATGGAAAGCTTTAGAAGAACACTAGGGCATGAGTACATTGCCTTGAAGAATTAACATCCCAATAGCACTCCATACAAATGTAAATGAATTCTTGATGAATTTTTGCTCACTGGTGCTGTTGATTTGACTAACCATATCAGAAGAAACCGCTTATATATTGCTTTCAAGTGTGATTTTTTTTTTTTCTTAATTTAATAGAAGTTGAGATGTCAGATCCAAAGTGTTAAAGGAAAAAAATTCTAGGATCTTAATCTTAGGATGTTAAGTTTATACTATATAAATATGAGACATAGGGGCCTCAGCTCCTTGAGATTGGTGGATCACATTTATTAGTCCTTTGTTGCAAGCCTTACTCAATTTTTCCTTTGAAACAAAACTGCCATCATCCTGATCTGCCTAATGTTATGAAGATATTAAGATAATAGGTTGCAGTGACTGTAGAAGTAGTTTAGTCCAAATTTTCAGATATTTATGCTATATCCAAGAAGCTTCCGCCTTTGTCAACTACCTGGAGTTGCTTTACTCCAGTTCTGGAAAACTTCTGACCCTGCTTTACCTTTTTTAGGTTTCCGTTATACCCAAAAGGAGGAGAGAAGTTGCAGTTTGATTACGGTGTCTATCTTCTGAACAAAAATATAGCACAGGTAAGTAACCCCTCTGTGCGTATCTCCTACTTGGCACATGGCAGCCTGCTTTCTTGGATTGCTAACCCTCTTTATGAATAAGTTCTACATTGTACTCTTTTATTTAACTTGTTACAATGATAATACAGAGTTCTTTTTTGGCCACAGTATTTTTCTGTGCCATTATAAATACTACAGAGAAACAGTGGGTACAAATAGGATTCCTCCTGCTAAACTCAGAAACCCTTTACTGAGTTGTTACTTGCTGCTGCTAAGTCACTTCAGTCGTGTCCGACTCTGTGCGACCCCATAGACAGCAGCCCACCAGGCTCTCCCGTCCCTGGGATTCTCCAGGCTAGTAGGTTATAATTGAATGTGTGGGCTTTATAACCTCTTGCTTCTGCAGCTTGACTGGTAATAGCTTTCTTCTCACATAACTTTCTTCTCTTAGACCACTTCTAGGAACTCATTTTGCATAGGGAGTTGTTTATGGAGTAAAATTTTAGTGACTTTGGCAAGTCCCTGACAGTCTCCTCACCTGTTATCCAAGGCCCCAAAGAAAAGTCCAAGCACATGGTCCTTCCAGCCCATCTTGGGTTTTTGTGGCTCTCCCAATGTCATACCTATTCATTATCTCACTTAATATCTTTCCATATGCCATAGAAAGGCTGTCAGGTGCTTGGGTTTGCATTTTCCTGAAACAAATATACCACATTTCCTTAGCACACATGGCTCTACTTCAAGAGGTAACATGCCATAAATTTTCCAATTGTAGAGTAAGATCAGCTTCAGTGCCTTGCTTTTATTCAGACATCCTTCCAGTTGGACTGTCACATGGAAGAGATCCCACTGTTTGGCTGTTATTTAAAGACATTATCAGCTGTATCCTCAGACCTTTCTTTTATATAGAAGCAATAAGTTTTATGATGTTTTTGTTTTTATGAACTGAGTTGCTTTTTATCCGTATGATTCTAAAGACTCACTGAACAATTCCCGTATTCATTTCTGATGGATCTAGAATTATTCTTCCATATGTTGTCACCTTTGCCTTTCTTCCTGTCATCTAACTTCAGTTTAATGTTGTTTGGTTTTTTTTTTTAATTTGGTTTTTATTAGACTCCTAACTTTTCCAATACTGAATCATATTTCTAGTTTTCAGTCATCGATTAATCATTTGCTTAGAACCTCACACTCACATTGCTTTTACTGTTACTGCCATCCAACTCATGTTCTTCATTCCAGGCACAAGCAGCCTTGCCTACAGCCTCTAACCCATGACTCATCTTTCCATGTGCCATTCTTCCCACAGCTGATGCTTTCCCTCCCTCCAGTTTTGGCAGAATAATATCTCAGTCGAAGAAACAGGACCTTAATTTCAAGTCTGTATAGCTCACATTACTAATGACAGCTGTCATACCATAGAGAATGTAGTGTTTAGATGAAAACTGTCAAGCAGTGGCCAGACTAAGGATGCGTTAAGGGAGAAGAGATCTAAGTAAATTAGAGAGCACCTCCAGTGAAGTCAGCCAAGGTGGAAAAGAGCATGTGGACACTGGGGTCCAGAGTCTGGGAGTCAGGATGTCAGGAAGGTTGTCCTTATTTAGTAGAATTAAGTTCTGATCCAAGTTCAGAGGTTCTTCTCTCTTTGTCCTATTTTCTGTTTCTTGCTTTAAACACGTAAAGTCTAAGTCAGTTTTAGAAGTTTCCAGGTGAAACCTACTCCTAATTAAGGCTAGGACTGAAATGCCTGGATTTCCTCATAAATCCCAGCTTCAAACACACACACATGGGCACGCTCGCATGCATGTATGTACAGACATGCACACTTAATTCTTCTCAGGTCCAACAGGAATGGCAAAGCAAGGTATAAAGGGGGTGCTAAGAATAGCCTCCTTTGAGAACAAGACCAAGAGGGAGGCTGACTAGGTGCAGTGGAAAACTGGGGACAGCCAGCCCTCTTCATCAGACTCCACTCCAGCACTGTTCGGGCCTCACTTTAGAGCACTTCTAATTTTATCCTTAACTGAACTAAAGCCACAAGTATGCTGAGCTAGTTTTATTTCTCTGTTTAAAAAATAGATTATTTCTACTAATTTTGTATCTTCTGCAACATTACACTCTGAAATTCAGCGAGTAGTACATTTGTGTGTATGTTTAATGGGTTAACCACTCTGATCCCATAGGGAGCAAATATCTTGCTCTCTAGTGTTCTTTCATCACTGTTATGGCAGTTTTAAAAGGAGACGACAATAAACTTCTTATAAACAGACTTTCTTAGGTTTCATAGTTCGTTCATGAAGCCTCTTCTGAGACTTTAGAAAGAAACTTTCAACAAATTTGTGACCTTCAACTTTTNTATTCTTCCATATGTTGTCACCTTTGCCTTTCTTCCTGTCATCTAACTTCAGTTTAATGTTGTTTGGTTTTTTTTTTTAATTTGGTTTTTATTAGACTCCTAACTTTTCCAATACTGAATCATATTTCTAGTTTTCAGTCATCGATTAATCATTTGCTTAGAACCTCACACTCACATTGCTTTTACTGTTACTGCCATCCAACTCATGTTCTTCATTCCAGGCACAAGCAGCCTTGCCTACAGCCTCTAACCCATGACTCATCTTTCCATGTGCCATTCTTCCCACAGCTGATGCTTTCCCTCCCTCCAGTTTTGGCAGAATAATATCTCAGTCGAAGAAACAGGACCTTAATTTCAAGTCTGTATAGCTCACATTACTAATGACAGCTGTCATACCATAGAGAATGTAGTGTTTAGATGAAAACTGTCAAGCAGTGGCCAGACTAAGGATGCGTTAAGGGAGAAGAGATCTAAGTAAATTAGAGAGCACCTCCAGTGAAGTCAGCCAAGGTGGAAAAGAGCATGTGGACACTGGGGTCCAGAGTCTGGGAGTCAGGATGTCAGGAAGGTTGTCCTTATTTAGTAGAATTAAGTTCTGATCCAAGTTCAGAGGTTCTTCTCTCTTTGTCCTATTTTCTGTTTCTTGCTTTAAACACGTAAGGTCTAAGTCAGTTTTAGAAGTTTCCAGGTGAAACCTACTCCTAATTAAGGCTAGGACTGAAATGCCTGGATTTCCTCATAAATCCCAGCTTCAAACACACACACATGGGCACGCTCGCATGCATGTATGTACAGACATGCACACTTAATTCTTCTCAGGTCCAACAGGAATGGCAAAGTAAGGTATAAAGGGGGTGCTAAGAATAGCCTCCTTTGAGAACAAGACCAAGAGGGAGGCTGACTAGGTGCAGTGGAAAACTGGGGACAGCCAGCCCTCTTCATCAGACTCCACTCCAGCACTGTTCGGGCCTCACTTTAGAGCACTTCTAATTTTATCCTTAACTGAACTAAAGCCACAAGTATGCTGAGCTAGTTTTATTTCTCTGTTTAAAAAATAGATTATTTCTACTAATTTTGTATCTTCTGCAACATTACACTCTGAAATTCAGCGAGTAGTACATTTGTGTGTATGTTGAATGGGTTAACCACTCTGATCCCATAGGGAGCAAATATCTTGCTCTCTAGTGTTTTTTCATCACTGTTACGGCAGTTTTAAAAGGAGACGACAATAAACTTCTTATAAACAGACTTTCTTAGGTTTCATAGTTCGTTCATGAAGCCTCTTCTGAGACTTTAGAAAGAAACTTTCAACAAATTTGTGACCTTCAACTTTTTTCACGTTAACGCCATTTTGTCTTTAGCCTTACTACCATCACTTTCTTACATTTCAGCTTATAAGAATTCACAGAACCATAATTATTATGGCTCATAACCAGGTATTAATAAGATACTTCCAACTTGTGGAGGTTAATTTTATATATATATACACACACACACACACACACACACACACATATACATACACCAATACATGTTGTCAAAGGGGAGTTTGTCTTCTCACCCAGTCTCACTTATACCCCATCTCTAGAGATGTGAACAAATCATACTATTAAAATGACCCCACCTCAGTAATTTATAAGCCACGTTAGTGGAGGTGGATGAAAGCACTGGCATGTGTTAAAGTGCCAGAGAAAAAGGAGTGAAGTCATTTAATACTGCGTCCATAACTTGGTTGAGGGTTTGAATAGTCAATAGGACCTTTCATCACAACCAGAAGTAGTAGTAAAATCACTTTTTTTGGTAGAGGAAATGACAGAATTTAGTAATATTTGTTACTTCAGTATTTGGGATTGGTCCAGCCCAAGTTTTGAAAGCCCAAGCTTAGAAAGACAGGCCTTCAAGTAGAAATCCTCAAGTGTTGTTTGAAGAGCTGAGAGGATTGGTAAGGCCTGCCTGCCCTCTTCCTGTCACTGCTGTCTAAAGGGTTGTGTGTGTGCAGGGTTGGTATTAAAAGTGAATAAAGCAAAGTACCTTGTTTTTAACACCATTTACTAATATTTTTCAAGTGCCAGCCCCTTTGGTTGGAAATAGTCATCTCTCTTGGGCAGCCTGTAACACTATAGAAATGGACCTGGCAAAATTGAGGTACAGTGTAATTAACATGGTTTAAGAAACCAGCTCCTGCCATAATTGTCAGTAAGTTTATAAGGACATTATATTAGTATTTGTGTATAGCACAGTAGTTTGCTTTTAATTCCCAGAATAGTAAATCAAAAATTATAATATTTTTTGGAGAGCTTTACAGTCTGTAATATACATACATATATTAATTATCCGAGTGACCCTTGTCATCACTCTGCACAGTGAAAAGGGCAGCACTTGACCCAGCATTTCCACTTTGGGGTATTTGTCCAAAGAAAATGAAAACACTAACTTGAAAAGATATCTACACCCCCTCATGTTTATTGCAGCATTATTTAAAATAGCTCCTCTGCCCATGGGATTCTCAGGCAAGAATACTAGAATGGGTTGCCATGCCCTTCTTCAGGGTTATCTTCCCAACCCAGGGATCAAACCTGGGTCTCCTGCATTGTGGGCAGATTCTTTACCATCTGAGCCACCAGGGGAGCCCATTTAAAATAAGACATGGAAATTACTTGTGTCCATCAGTAGATGACAAGACAAAATATGGTATATGTACACACAGTCACACACACACACTAGAATATTCAGCTATGAAAAGAAGGAAATCCTTCCATTTGCAACAACATGGATTGACCTTGAGGGTATCATGCTAAATGAAGTAAACAGCATATGATCTCACCTATACGTGAAATCTGAATTAACAACAACAACAAAAAAATCCCAAACTCATAGGTAAAAAGAACGTATTATATGGTGGTTGTCACAGGTGAGGGTAGGAGGTGTCAGAACTGGGTGAAGGTTGTCAAAAGCTACCAACTTCCAGTTATAAAGTCAGTCCGTCCTGGGGATATAATGTATAATGTAGCATGTTGACTGCAGTTAATACCATATTGTATATTTGAAAGTTGTTGGGAGGGCATATCTTAACAATTTTCATCTCAGGAAAAAAAAAGTTTGCTACTATGTGTGGCGATGGATGTTGACTTATTGTTGTGATTGTTTCACAATATATACATACAATGAATCACTGTGTTATATACCTGAAACTAATATAATATTATATATCCCAGTATATTATGGGAGATGAACTAATGGATTAAATGTGGCAGACTGGAGAAAAGGAGTAATCGAGAATGACTCCTAGGTTTTATATGTGAGCAGCTAGATTATGAAAATGCTGTTTATTGAGATGGAGAAGGGTCCACGAGTCAGGGTTTGGTAGAACCAGAAGTTCTGCTTTGGAAATGTTAAACTTGAGTTGCCTTTTAGAAAGTCAAGTAGAGTCTTGAAGTAAGCAACAGGATATATGAGTCTGGAACTTAGGGTGGGAGTCAGTACTAGAGGAGCAGATTTGGTCATCATCAGTATAAACGTGACGTCTAAATTCATGGTACCAGTGTGATCAACCAGGAAGAGAGTGCAGCGCTCGCTCCAAAGAGAGAGACAGACACGGACAGACGCATACAGTGGGATTTAGCCCTGGGAATTCTGGTTTAGAAGTTAAGGGGAAGATGAGCCAGCAAAGACTGAGAGGAATGGCCAGTTGGATAGAGGGAAAACCAGGAGAAAGTAATAATTTGGTAACTAAGAGAATTTCTGGAAAGAAAGAGTAATCATCTATATGAACTCCTCCTATGAGATGAAGTATCCAGTGGCCTTGGGAACAAGAGCAGTTTCAGTAGAGGAGTAAAAGAGTGAATAGGCAGTGAGGAGGTGACATTGATTGTAGAAAGCCCTTCTGAGGTGTTTTTTTGAAGTGAAATAGATGAGTTCATAATTGGAAAAGATTATATGTTAAAGGGAGATTTTTTGATTTTCTTTTTTTCTTTTTTTTGGTTTTGGAGGGATATGAAACCTTTTTGGTGTGTTTTCTTTCTTTTAAGATAGGAAATATCAAGGCATAGTTACATGCTAATGTGAGTGATCAAATGAAGACAGAAATTGCCAATACAAAATAAAGAAGAAATAGTTGAAGGAGTAATGTCAAGAATATCCTTGATAAAGCAGTAAAGTTTTATTNTTCTTTTTTTTAAG
Source organism: Raphicerus campestris (assembly GCA_006410735.1). Taxonomy (NCBI): domain Eukaryota; kingdom Metazoa; phylum Chordata; class Mammalia; order Artiodactyla; family Bovidae; genus Raphicerus; species Raphicerus campestris. The sequence continues at coordinate 590,679 of SJYW01026952.1, forward strand.
ATGGGAAATATCAAGGCATAGTTACATGCTAATGTGAGTGATCAAATGAAGACAGAAATTGCCAATACAAAATAAAGAAGAAATAGTTGAAGGAGTAATGTCAAGAATATCCTTGATAAAGCAGTAAAGTTTTATTGTATTAAATGTTGACCCTTGAGTACATATTTTTAAAATATTCTGTGTGATAGAGAGGAAAATAGGCATAAAGCACTTATACAATTGAGTTGCTAACTAAACTAGCTGATTTTTTTCATGGAGCAACATTTTGAAAGATTGTCTAATAAACAGCCAACTCTACAGACTTAGGTATTTGGCAGCCATTGTTTTCAAAAATGAATGAGGTGAGCGTTTCAAAGGAAATTAACTGATGATGAAATTCAAGATTTTGAATGAAAATAGTATGTTGGGAAACTTGCATTTGCCACCATGACCTTGACAGCTTCCCATTTCTTAAAGATATTTTTGGTGAAGTTGGTAGTGATACTTAACAGATGAGATTTTGAAATATTTTATAATAAATGTATAAGCTTTGAAAATCTATNGAGCTTGGTTTCCAGACGGAAGAACGTGTGAGTAAGAACGGGTGAAGAAAAGATTAGGTAGAGAATATTACAAGAATGCAAGGGCCAGAAAGGAAGTGTCATTCCTTAATAAATCCATTATTTAAATTCTGCTTTACTCATTATGAGAAAGCTTCCCTGTAGCTCAGATGGTAAAGAATCTACCTGCAATGCGGGAGACCCAGGTTTGATCCCTGGGTTGGGAAGATCTCCTTGAGAAGGGAATGGCAACCCACTCCAGTATTCTTGCCTGGAGAATCCCATGGACAGAGGATCCTGGTGGCTACCGTACATGGGGTCGCAAAGAGTTGAACATGACTGAGTGACTAACACACTACTTATGACTTCTATAATACTAAATGACATGTAATATTTTTGATCCTCTAAAATTACAGTAGAATATTAATATGAGTCATTAAACTTTGGAAATATACTTTATTTATTTGTAGTATATGTGTTATATATTATGGATCATTAAGTATTGACAAATCATAGAAGTTAATACATGCTATATAAAGTGAAAGTGCTATTCAGTCACATGTGACTCTTTGCAACCCCATGGACTATAGCAGTAAGAAAAATAGCAAGCTTGAATGTTTTACTGGGTTGGCCAAAAGGTTTGTTGAGATTTTTCTCTGTGATCTTTTCTGTAACATCTAGTTTGTCTTATCCCCTTTTAGTCTATGCCCTATTAGAAACTTCATGTAACTATGCTTTGGTTTGTTTCTTTCTTTTTCTCCCTAGTGTTGCATATATGAGCCATTCAATTCCTTTCTAATCATACTTGCAAATACTTTTATCCTCCCTTCTGGCTAGAGGAGTAGGATGGAGGCAGAAAATGTAGACACAGCGTAGGGGGTCGCCATGTCTGGTTTGGCAGATTTTGCCACAGCAAGGCTATACAACTGAGGGGCTCTGAGCAGGGTTGAAATCTCAGTTGTGGGATTTATTTACCATTCTGGAATTTATGCAGAAGTGCTGGCTATGCTGCCAGCTGCCTTGCTGGCCTCTNAGATTTTGCCACAGCAAGGCTATACAACTGAGGGGCTCTGAGCAGGGTTGAAATCTCAGTTGTGGGATTTATTTACCATTCTGGAATTTATGCAGAAGTGCTGGCTATGCTGCCAGCTGCCTTGCTGGCCTCTTGACAAAGTTTTAAACTACACTTTTGTGAAACTGCAGTATGAAGAAAAGTACATTAGACTATTAGGGCAGAATTATTTTGATAAAAGTAAAACTGTAGGTAGCATACTGGATATGAGCCTTTTTATTCAGACAGTGTCTGTGTATTTATCTGGACAAATAAAAGCAATAGTTTATTCCCATCTGATGAATTGTTCACTCTCTAGGAATAAACTCTGTGAAATGTCTTTCAAATGTGTTTTTTCTCGGTTGATCCAAACTCATTTTAATCATGTGTAACATTTCAGATTTGACTTTTCTCTGCAAATGTGTGTATGTGTGTGTGTGTGTTTAACAATATAACGTATTGAACCAAATCGTTTTGCTTGTTTTTATTGATGACACATGATTTTGGCTTTTATCTTCAGCAGAAAATCAATGTGTCATAGCACTCACTAAGAAAAAGGTATGGTACCTCTTTGTAATTCTTTGTCAGATATTGCTTTATCTTGATTTATGCCTTTAAACTTTTTCTCATTCAGCAGAAAATATCATGGTGATATCTGTGAGAGCAAAGTGATCTATACCAATTTATGCTCTGAGTGCAGCCTCCTTCCAGAATTGTTTATGGAACATATCGACTCACAGTAGATTAGGGACACAATGCCTTCTTCCTTCTTAAATATGTCAGATTAACGATTTTGGTGCATATCCAAACTTTTACATTGAAATTTTTAGGGAAAATGTTCCTTTATAAAATAAAAGGTGATTGAAGATAGTTATTATTCTAGGGTATTCAAGGGCTTCCCAGAATTTTGGGGTCTGAAAAGAAAATCAGGATTCTTGGTCTTAGCAAGATTTCACTCTGTGTTATCAGGTTTATCATTTGGAACTGCTTTACAGCCTGTTCTGAAATTATCTTCAAAACAGCATTGTTGGCTATGGCCAAATTGAAATCTGATTATAAACTTTTGAAAGAATTTCTTGGACTAGAATTCAAGAAATCATCTTCCAAGTAACTTTTTATTTTATTTACTCCAAACACACACTGTAGTTTACTTTGTGTTGTCATAATCTGCACTGGAAACAGTGTTTCATTGTTACCATCTTGAAATTTTTGTTGAAATAAAAAATGGTTAGGCTGTTTTGTGCTTGTGTAGAAGAAGCCTTTACATTTTATGATATAAAACCTTCTGCCAGGGGAGGAAAAGAATACGGATGAATGCAATTCTTTAAAATGTTTAAGGTTCAGTTCAATTCAGTCGCTCAGTTGTGTTCGACTCTTTGNGGATTGGAATGAAAACTGAACTTTCCAGTCCTGTGGCCATTGCTGAGTTTTCCAAATTTGCTGGCATATTGAGTGCAGCACTTGCACAGCATCATCTTTCAGGATTTGAAATAGCTCAACTGTAATTCCATCACCTCCACTATTTTTGTTTGTAGTGATGCTTCTTAAGAGGCCCACTTGACTTCACATTCCAGGATGTCTGGCTCTAGGTGAGCAATCACACCATCATGGTTATCTGGATTATGAAGATTTTTTTGGATAGTTCTTCTGTGTATTCTTGCCACCTCTTCTTAATATCTTCTGCTTCTGTTAGGTCCATACCGTTCTGTCCTTTATTGTGCCCATCTTTGTATGAAAAGTCCCCTTGGTGTCTCTCATTTTCTTAAAGAGATCTCTAGTCTTTCCCATTTTATTGTTTTCCTCTATTTCTTTGCATTGATCACTGAAGAATGCTTTCTTACCTCTCCTTGCTATTCTTTGGAATTCTGCATTCAAATGGGTACATCTTTCCTTTTTTCCTTTGCTTTTCACTTCTCTTCTTTTCACAGCTATTTGTGAGGCCTCCTCAGACAGCCATTTTGCCTTTATGTTTCTTGGGGATCATCTGGATCCCTGCCTCCTGTACAGTGTCATGAACCTCAGTCCATAGTTCATCAGGCACTGTATTTATCAGATCTAGTCCCTTAAATCTATTTCTCACTTCTACTGTATAACCATAAGGGATTTGATTTAGGTCATACCTGAATGGGCTAGTGGTTTTCCCTACTTTTTTCAATTTGAGTCTGAATTTGGCAATAAGGAGTTCATGATCTGAGCCACAATCAGCTCCTAATCTTGTTTTGCTGACTGTATGGAGCTTCTCCATCTTTGGCTGCAAAGAATATAATCAGTCTGATTTTGGTGTTGACCATCTGGCGATGTCCATGTGCAGAGTCTTCTCTTGTGTTGTTGGAAGAGGGTGTTTGCTATGACCAGTGTGTTCTCCTGGAAAAACTCTATTAGCCTTTGCCCTGCTTCATTCTGTACCCCAAGGCCAAATTTGCCGGTTACCGCAGGTATTTCTTGACTTCCTACTTTTGCATTCCAGTCCCCTGTAATGAGAAGGACATCTTTTTTGGATGTTAGTTCTAGAAGATCTTGTAGGTCTTCATAGAACCATTCAACTTCAGCGTCTTCAGCATTACTGGTCAGAGTATAGACTTGGATTACTGTNACTTCCTACTTTTGCATTCCAGTCCCCTATAATGAAAAGGACATCTTTTTTGGATGTTAGTTCTAGAAGATCTTGTAGGTCTTCATAGAACCATTCAACTTCAGCGTCTTCAGCATTACTGGTCAGAGTATAGACTTGGATTACTGTGATACTGAATGGTTTACCTTGGAAACAAACAGATCATTCTGTCATTTTTGAGACTGCATCCAAGTACTGCATTTAGGACTCTCTTGTTGACCATGATGGCTACTCCATCTGAATCCAATTAATGAAATGTTTCAGGTAAAAGATGTTTATTGATCCCTGAACCAATCTCCAGCATGATTAAGAGTAATGAATGAAGATGGAGAAAAATCCTAAGAATTGTTAAAAAAAAATGTAGATGTCAATCCCCATAACCTCATACATTGATCTATTGGGCAATTCTGTGATGTACCTGAACTGTTTATTTACTGAATATCTGACAAAGGCCTTTTCTCTTCCCAGCTTCTCTGTGAGTTGCTGTCTATGGAAATTTTATTTACATTTGAAAACTTTGAAATTTCAGGACATTTGAAAGGTTTATAGAGACTACTTATGATATTTTAAATGAGGACTGTTCTGGAGAATCTGAAATATGTGTCCCTGTGTACAAACACCTCCTTTTCATGTAGAGGCTACTTGAATACTTTGGTGTCTCCAAATTCACACTCTGTGCACATCGATTTATGTGCAAATCCATATAAATATATTTTCTGTTATTAGCAGAGTTACTATGATTTTTCATTTGTATGTATCATGAGTATTCTTTAAACTGCAGGTCCCTGATTACTGCTTCAGTCAGTACAGAGCAGACCTTCACCCACTGTGTCCCTGGTTGTAGCTTCATCTTAATTATAACACAGTCAGAAGCAATTAAAATCCATGAGGAAGTGTCAGAAAAGCTAGGGAGCACCTAAGCTCTATCTTAGGATAAGGCTTTATTTTTCTTTATCAAACACAGTGTGTAACTACTTGTTTTGACCTCCAAGACTCTATACTTGTTGTTGCCCCTGACTTTTGAATTTTTGGTTCCATTTTAAGATTTATTCCTACTGCTGTCTTGGCTTCTCTGCTCTCATAGGTAATGACAGCTTCCTCTATAATTCATGGCTTTATCTTTGCTCAGGTAACTGCTAATGATAGAGGTGGGTGTATTACATGCCCTTCTACCTAAGTCAACTTTATGCATTTGGATCTACAATTAGTAGTGTTATACCTACATTGCAAATTATAGTGCTATACCGCTGCCACGATTTATGCAGTGTTAGAGAACTTTGCTTTGACTTGGAACTACTACTTGGTGTAAAGTATGAGTTAATTTTAGTTTACATTTTAAGTAGCTCAGATTCAAATGGTATTTTTTTAGTACAATAAATTTAACTTGTGCTATGTTATAGAGTGATTTCAGGCTATTGAGGAAGATATAATAAGGACTTTAGAGTAAAATATGGACTTTACATTTGCTTGAGTTCAAATCCTGACTTTGTCAGTTATTATCTGTGTAGCCTTAGGAAAATTATGTAAACTCTCTGTGCCACATTTTCTTTACCTGTAATCAGGTATAATAATATGCTACCTTGTATAGTTTTTTTTAAGATTGCATGTATTAATATATACTATAAAACACTTGAAATTTTCCAGGCATACAGCAATTACTCAAACATTAGCAATAAGAACAATAATATAATAATAATAAATATAATAGATGTTATTAAGTTTAAAAGTAAAATTTGAAGATTGTCACTGAGCTAGAGTAAACATCATATGGCCTTTGTTTCCTTTCTGAGTGGTTGAGGAAATAAGCCATTTCCTCTATCTTTGTGCCTACTTACTCTAAATAAAGGCATTTCTCCCCTCATGGTAGCCAGCACAAACTACCTGATTCTTATGTTGTAATATAATGATAAAAGTGAAGTCACTCAATTGTGTGCGACTCTTTGTGACCCCATGGACTGTATGTAGCCTACCAGACTCCTCTGTCCATGGGATTTTCCAGGCANATGGCCTTTGTTTCCTTTCTGAGTGGTTGAGGAAACAAGCCATTTCCTCTATCTTTGTGCCTACTTACTCTAAATAAACGCATTTCTCCCCTCATGGTAGCCAGCACAAACTACCTGATTCTTATGTTGTAATATAATGATAAAAGTGAAGTCGCTCAATTGTGTGCGACTCTTTGTGACCCCATGGACTGTATGTAGCCTACCAGACTCCTCTGTCTATGGGATTTTCCAGGCAAAAGTACTNCCCTCATGGTAGCCAGCACAAACTACCTGATTCTTATGTTGTAATATAATGATAAAAGTGAAGTCACTCAATTGTGTGCGACTCTTTGTGACCCCATGGACTGTATGTAGCCTACCAGACTCCTCTGTCCATGGGATTTTCCAGGCAAAGTACTGGAGTGGGTTGCCATTCCCTTTTCCAGGAGATCTTCCTGACTCAAGAATCGAACCCAGGTCATACACAGGACAGTCAGATTCTTTACAGTTTGAGCCACCAAACGATAAATTATCAAATCATTTCAAAATTTGGTTATGTTCCACTTATGTTTGATAACACAATGCTTTCTTGGGTTCCATTTCATTAATTAGCTTTGGCAAAATTGACTCCTTCCAGGACTGTCACAGCCTCTCTGAGTGTGGGATTTCATGGTTCCAACTGGTCTCTCTTCTAATTATTGCCTAATCTTTGCCTTTCATGCCTCTAGCTTGACTTGCATTATGATGTACAGTCCATATTTATCCTTATTTATTAGCTTCCATCTGCATCAAACAGGTCTTTTTGTTTCCCCTCAATCTTAACCATATTTATTTCTGCTCCTTACATGACAAAAAATGAAAACAGCTCAGCTTTTGTCTTTAATCCCCACATGTCATTCACTTTTTAAAATATCTAGATTCAACCTTTACTTTTTTAGTGAAGTATTTTGTATTACACAAATAAAATTTAAAAATGACAATGTTCAAAAGATATTGGCATGATCCTCAGATGATGATGTACCATAGGATAAAATTGGGCATGCATAAATTAATTTTCATTAGTTATTAATAACTGTACAGAAAACTTTAAGCATTTACATTAATGTTAGGAATAGGAAATTGAGCTTGATATCTGCTATTATTGTTCTTAATAATATGAATATATAATATTAATATTTTAACTTTATATTGTTAAACATTAAGTTATTTGTTTAAAATGTTTTGAGGGGAACAGTTGATTTACAATGTTAGTNCATTAATGTTAGGAATAGGAAATTGAGCTTGATATCTGCTATTATTGTTCTTAATAATATGAATATATAATAATAATATTTTAACTTTATATTGTTAAACATTAAGTTATTTGTTTAAAACGTTTTGAGGGGAACAGTTGATTTACAATGTTAATTTCAGGTGTACAACAAAGTGAATCTGTTACACATATATCCGTATCCACTCTTTTTTAGATTCTTTTCCCATATAGGCTGTTACAATAAGGACATACTGAATGGCACAGGGAACTCTACTCAATACTCTGTAGTAGATCCAACCTTTATCGTCACTTTTCACAAAAGTTCCTGATGTACTGTCAGGACTGCTACTGCCCATTGACAGGAGGCCAACCTATATTCAGTCTAAAGATGTGTCATCTGTGGGTGCTGTCACAGGGTAGGATGCTGAGTGTCTTAGTCAGTCTGAGTTCCAGGAAAGGGGAAAGAATTAGCTTCTCTTTTTCCCTAACTCCTTCTTATTCCATGTTATATTAGTAATGATTGCTCTCTAGAGATTCCTAAACAAAATATAGCAAAAGACAAATGTTTTAATAGGCTTTGAGCATTAATGTATAGATTTTAATTTATCTTTGCAGTATCTATCACCTAACAGAAAGGATGATGTAGGTTTGATTTGCTGGCCATGAATTAGCCTTGTCCACGCAAAGTTGTGTATGACTCATTGATCATGGACACTGTTGTGCACAGCCTAAATCTCCCTCAGGATAGAAGGGCTCCCTCCAGGTGCTGGGGCTGTTGGCAGCTAATGCTGCTTAGCTGAGTCTCTCTCTAGAAATTGCCCTCAGGAGAGTTGACTTGCCAAGAGGATACCTCTCCTTGGAGACCACCCACATCTGCAGTCCGGTCAATGCAGAGCCTAAATGCTCAGTGCTCTTGTGTCCATGTAGGAGAGTACTGAAGGGCCAGTCCAGATTCTAAGTTCCCAGCGTGGTTGGCTGAGGCCTCTGTTGTGACTGCATCACAGTTCAACTGCTCCGTCCACTCAGTCCTTCCTTCTCTCACTTCCCTCCAGTTGTTGGTTCCAAGTGAGATCCCCCAAGAAAATTTGTGTACCCAAATCTCTGTCTCAGATCTGTTTTTACAGGGAATCTGGCATGAGTCCTATTTCTGTGAGTTCTGGCTGTTAACCCTGATTAGTTTTAGCAGCCCAAAGCCGGATCAAGGAGCTTCCCCCGCTTCTGGTTTTCCTTCTGGCCTCTATTTCTATCAAAGCTTTACACATGTAGATAGAAGAGAAACTAGTTAACCATAAGTAATACTTTAGCTTAACACTCTATGTGCCTGGTATTGTATTTTGTATGTTATCTTTTTATAATATCCCCAAACCACTAAGAGGACTCTACTCTTACCTGGAGAAAATAAGGGTTGCTCAGTAAAATGTTAACATTAGGAGAAGCAGGGTGAAGGGCATAGGGCATTCATTCTTTGTGTTATTTTTGCATCTTTTCTGTAAGTCTAAAATGAAGTCAGAATAGAGGGATTTGAAGACACTAAGTAGTAGAACCAGGTTTTTAAGATTTGCAGTGTGGCTCCAGAATTCAAGTTCTTAAATACCAACCTCAATTGCCTTTGAAACAAAAGTTCTCTTGGACTCAAACCACAGCAAAGTGACATGATTGTGTGCCTTTCTTGCACAGAGTGAAATGGGATGTTTATCTAGACATAATTAGCTAAAATATCCTACTATGGATATAAGCTTTATATAAATGATCAGTCTAATATTAGTGCTTAGATTATAATTACCTAAAAATAGGGCTCTAGTTGTTGTATTATAGTTTTTGCTCTATCAGCCATAATCAAAAGCACATATGCAAGCATGAAGATGAATTTCAGAAAATACAGTCCNGAAAATGGCTAAGGTGAAGTAGATTATTTCATTTTTACCCATTTCCTCAAAACCAAACTCTTTCCATCATATCTCCCTTATTCCTTTTGGATGAACTCAGTTTTCTCTAGTAACCCAGAATTGAAATACCATAGCCATCTTTGGCTTTCCCCTTAAACTTGCCCACTTGCAGATCCTATTAACTCTCAACTCCAAAATATTTCTCACATCTGTTCTATTTTTTCCATTATCTCTGCCATGTCCTTGACTCGAATGATTGAGCTTCTTAACTGCAAACCTTTATTACTTTTCCTCAATAATTTTTATGCCATAAGCTTAGTTTCTTTCCACTTAATCCTAGACAATTATTACTTGCTCTTTTAGGTCATTCCTCTCTCATTTTCTAACTTCTAGTTGTTTCTAATAATTTTCAAATCCATTCTCAATTATGGATTGTACTGCCTTTGTTTCAGTACGTTGATGACAGAGATTCTCATTTTAAATCTAATTCAGGAGGAAAATAGAGAAACAGCTGTTTAGGCAAGATTAATTACATTTCTAGGGAAAGTAGACAATCTTAACCATGCAATTGAATCGCATGATTCTTTGCATTAGTGTGTGATGATGTTGTCTATTCCCAGGGTAGATAATGTTGTGGAATGATGGCAAAGTTAAATAGTTTTCCCTTCACCTTGAATTAGACCTTCAGAGTAGACTATTTTGGAAGAATTGTTACCAGACATTCAGATTTAAAAATATTATCCCAGAGGAAGTATCTGTTTTGCATTATGCCTTCCATCTTCAATCAGAAAAGCAAAAAATACATTTCTTTCAGCAGAACATGTGCAACAGGAGTTTTCTTTCTTGTGTCTAAGATTATTGGTGAGATACCTGAGTTATTTGGAAGAATAGATCTGTGGTGACATGGCATCACAACATACTCTGCCAACTGAAAGAAAAATTACCTATATACTTTTCTGTTTGTCTTTTTATTTGCACTTTTTATTTTGTATTGGAATATAGCAAATTAACAATGTTTTGATAGTTCCAGGTGAACAGCAAAGGCACTCAGGCATACATATACAAGTATCCATTCTTCACCAAACTCCCCTCCCATCAGGCTGCCACATAACACTGAGCAGAGTTCCATGTGCTATACAGTAGGTTTTTGTTGGTTATCCATTTTAAATATAGCTATGTGTACATTTCCATCCCGAATTCCCTAACTATCCCTTCTCCCCATCCTTTCCCCCACCCCTGCCACCAAAAGTTCATTTCCTAAGTCTGTGACTCTCTGTTTTGTAAGTAAGTTCTTTGCATAATTTCTTTTTGTATTCCACATATGAGAGATGTCATGTGATATTTCTCCTCTGACTTCACCCAATATGACAATCTCTAGGTCCATCTATTTTGCTGCAAATAGCATTATTTCATTCTTCTTAATTCTGTGTAATATTCCATTATATACATGCACCATATTTTCTTTATTCATTTCTCTGTAAATGTCTGTAAATCATAAATAGTTCTGCAATGAACATTGGGGTGCATGTATCCTTTCAGATCGTGTTTTTCTCCGGATATATGCTCAGGAGCAGGTACTTTTCACCTGTTTAAAGTTTCAGAATTCAGCATGCGTATTACATTGATTAGTTACTAGAATTATTAATTATTAGAGTGAGTATTGGACTTCCCAGGGGGCACAGTTGTAAAGAATTTGCCTGCCAATGCAGGAGACGCAAGAGATGTAGGTTCGATCTCTGAGTCAGGAAGTTTCCCTGGAGCTGGAAATGGCAACCCACTCCAGAATTCTTGCCTGGAAAGTTCCAAGAGGAGTCTGTGGGATACAGTCCATGGGGTCGCAAAGAGTCGGACATGACTAACCATGCATAAGGAACGAGAATGAGCATCACTATCCAAGGTATTCTTATTTTATTTTTCCAAGGAAAGTTGTTACTAAGTCAGGGGCATTTCTTGTATCTGATGATACCTTAAGATTGAGAAATGATATTAACTCTTTAGAGAATGCTTAGCAACAATTTTTACCATGTTCCCACTGAGGAGCTTTTGCTACTGCTGCCAAACTGGCTGGGTTATGGAATTTTTGACATCTCTCCTCCTTTGCCTATACATCTTACCAGCTTTATATGTGCTTGATCAAGTCTCCCTTCCTTCTACAAAGTGTGGTGTTTGTTTCAGTGACAAAATGTGTGTGTTGTATTGTGTATGCTTTTAAGATATCACAGGCAGCTTTTTACCTTCTAATACTAAGCTGTTAGGTGTGCCCGTTACATTTATCTCAGTACAATAAATTTCATGAAAGCATTATGCTTTGGGAAAAATCTGTATTTTGAAAGGAAATACAGATTCTCAAAAAATTTTAGAAATGCTGGAAATATTTCTTCAAGGCATAAATGAAGAAATTTGAGACTCAGTGATTATAATCTGAAATATTCTTGTTTTAGTGTTCTAGTCTAGTTTTGTAAAGTGATTTAGAGTATACCCAGGGAAAAGTTTTGTCCAAAGCCTGTGGTCTATGCAACTTAATATTTTTTATTATGTCTCTAGAAAATAAAACTGGACAAATTGACTTATTTTAAATTTAAAACTTTAAAATTTTGTCATCTTTTATTTGAGGGAAATGCTAAATACTACAAATGGAGACGACTGTTAAAATACTTAAATTTTAGCTGGAGAAAGCACTTTACTCCAATTGTTCTTTTGGTGCTCTCAAATACAAAGATACTACACTTAAGATTAATTCATTTTAGTGGAATAGAGAGTAATGAGTAAAGGACAAAGAATTTCAAGATTTAAAAAGCCTAGTCAACCTCATGCAAAAATATTAGAATAAATCCAGATGCTCATGGAAATGAATTAGAAAAACAATAAAAAGTAAGATTATGTTAAAAATAGCCAGAGATTAAAATACAATTACAGAAGAATGGAATTAGGAAGACAGTTGGATATTATTTGCAAAGTTCTGAGAAAAGTGACTGTTGGTCTAGAGCAAAGCAAAATTCTTTCAAGAATGAACGTGACAAAAGGCACTCAGTATGACATCCACAAACAAATGAAAAAATGAATTTACTGCACCAGATTCTTACCAAATGAATGATGTAAATGTCAACATTATAAGACAGAGTGAGCCAAACCAAGGCTGAGATGCAAAAGGGAATAGACAGCAAAGTAAACGATAAACATAAGGTAATTCTTAGCTATACTAGTGGATGAAAAATGTGTGATATGATCAGAATGTTTATACATTCTTGGGGAGTATAGACATTGATGCAATTACTTTTGAAACCAGTTTGACATTGTGTGTGTTAGTCACTCAGTCGTGTCTCCTGCATTGCAGGCAGATTGAGCCACTAGGAAAGCCCCAGTTTGGCATTATCTATTATAATTAAATGTGCATGCTCTGTGACCAAGCACTTCCATACCTAGGTATATCAGGAGAAATGCACAAACAAACACATCCTCAAACAGGATCAACTCAAGAACCACTGATGGTATAATGGCTACAAAACATATAAAAACATATAGTGAACTATTATACAGCAGTCAACCCCTAAACTGTGAGAACATACATTAGCTTGGGTGGGTGAATATACAATGTTAAGAAAAAATTAAGTTGCAGATTATAAAAAGAATGAGTCTATTCATCTAAAGTTTACTTGTCAACAGTGTTTTACTTAAACTGAACCTACGTGGTGTTCCATGTATATGGTCACTATTCTAAGAATTTCACAGTGTTAAGTTATTTAGTCACATAATGAGCTAATAAGTTAACACTGTAAGAGTTTATTTGGTTTATATGCAAATGAAGAAAATATGAACACAAATGAAAGTAAAGAAATAAAAAACACAAATTTCAGTGTTTTGTGAACCAGGAAAGATTGCATTGAGGGTCTGGAATCAACAGAGAAACACTGGAAGGTTCAAATCTGTTTGTGAATTTTATTTTCATAAAGGTAAGCATATGAATTTTATTATCCTTAAAAAAAAGCCTATATTTTATGCTCATTTTTCTATATGTATAATTACATTTCATGGGGGAAAAAAAAGTATTAGTTGCTCAGTTGTGTCCAACTCTTTGCAAACTCATGGCCTGTAGCCTGCCAGGCTCCTCTGTCCACAGAATTCTCCAGGCAAGAATAGTGGAGTGGGTTGACACTTCCTTTTCCAGGGGATCTTCCTGACTCAGGAATTGAAGCCAGGTTCTGCATTGAAGGTAGATTCTTTACTGTCTGAGCCACCAGGAAAGCCCAATATATTTCATAATAAAATATAAAATGATAAGCAAGATAAGTTTGAGTTGTGCAATAGATTAATAGGTCAAAAAGTGGTCATTTGTGTGGAAAAACTTGAGTTTAGATTCTTATCACTGACAGAACAATAGAGGCCAGATGGATTAAAGATCTAAATATGAAAAGTAAAGCTATCAAAACTTCATGAAAATTATCAAAGATATATTTATGCTTTTATAACAGGGAAGGTTATTTTTCAGTGAAAATTTAAAGCACAAACCATAAAGGAAATGATCGATATATTAAAGTTAGAATTTTTTATTCTGAAGGGCAACCATACAAAATGAAAAGACAAATCATAGATTAAGAGAATTTATTTTTCACATAGATAAATGATTGAGGATTAGTATAGAGAATATAGGATTAATTTAAATTTGTGAATTAATGAAAAGACAATGGATTCAATAGAGAGAAAGAGGAGATGATGTGAATAGTCAAAAACTATAGTAAAATACTTGAGTGGCCTAAAAAGTCTCAGTAATTAGGGAAATACAAGTTAGAATATCAAGGAATTATTTCAGAACTGTTACTGTGGCAAACATTAAAAAAAAATTCATGATACCATGCACTGGCTAGAATATGTGAAATGCACACATTTCTGGGTGGAAATGGTAAACTACCTTTGAAAACAACTAAAGTTGACTAATTACATATTCTATAACTTTGAAATTTCATTTTAAGATGACTTGTCTTGGAAATACTCTGGCATGTGTTTACAGAGAGAAATGTACAAACACATCCATTGTAGGACTTTATATTCTTACTGTCCTACTTGAGAAGAGGAATACCAGCTGCAGACTATTCATACAATAAATATTGAGTCTGGGTATTCATTTAATTGAATTCCCTAAAGCAGTTAAAAAAATGAATGAGTTAATTCTGTATATATCAATAGAGAGAAATCTGAAAAGTATGTTTTGTGTCAAAAATGCAAGTTCAAAAAATATGAATATTATTTATATAAAATTTTCTGATACATAATAGTATATATTTTATACAGAAAATGTTTGTTTGAGATAAGGATGCAAAAATATCCATTGGAGGAATTCTTACTATATTCAGGATGTTGGTTCTTCCTAAGTTATCTATAGGCTTAATGCAACCCCAATCAAACAGAATCCCAGTAGATTATTTTGTGAATATAGAAAACCTAAATCTAAAGTGTATATCAAAGAGGAAAAGGCCCAGAGTATCCAATGTAGTATTGAAGGAGAATTGGAGGACTGACACTACCGTCTTCAAGGTGTATTGTAAAGCTTCAGTAATCAAGACAGTGAGGTAATGGTGAGAGAACAGAGAAATATTGGGTTGGCCAGAAAGTTTGTGTGGGCTTTTCCATTCCATTTTATGGTAAAATCTGAATGAACTTTTTGATCAATCCAGTATTTTATGGCAGTGACAACTTTGGCTTTAAATCCTCTGCAACTAGCATGTATATGATACAGAGATGTTATTAATAAATGCTTATTGAATGGCTTACTGTATAAATTAATTAGCCTGTATAAATTTCCTCTAAATTCTGTAATATAAGAAATTATTATCTTTATTTAAATACTTCTGGGTGAATACTTTTGTTTGGGTCTGCCTTGCAGCCTTTGAATCCCAACTATGTGGGAATATCTGAAACAAACATGAGACGTTAGATTCATTGTGAAAGTGGAAGAACAAAATTCCTTTACATAGAGAATTTGAGGGTTTAATCTGACCTTGACTCTGGTTCCTAATGCCAGCCCCTGGGATTCCTTATGCCAGCCCCTGGGATTCCTTTGGTTCCTGAAGATCATCCAAGCCCTGCTCTTGAGACTCCCATTTATTCAGTGACCTCTGAAGAGTTTTCAGTAATTTCCATCTGCACTTTCACTATTATTATAATCAGAGATATCCAGAGTTGTTTGTCATTACTAAGACCATGAACCCCAATTTATATGCTTACATAAAGCAGTTCAATTAGCATATGATATCAGATATTCCTTATAATGTTGAATGTGAAGCATACTTAGTAAAGTTTATCATGTGCAATCTTTAAAGAAATGGAAAAACTGCAAAATGATACTTGTCTATTATTTCAAGGTCATTTACCTGTGAAGCTTCCAACTCCACCAGAAACTACAGTTCCAGTAACACTGCCTCCACACAACTGTACAGACAGTGAATTTGTTTGCAGGTCTGATGGTCAGTGTGTTGAAAATATCCAGAAATGTGATTTTAGATATGACTGCCCTGACCAATCAGATGAATCCTCCTGTGGTATGTGAATTCCTAAATTTTGTATTAAATATAGCCATAAAATAGATAAGAAAACTCTAGTGTAATCTCAAGTAGTATTGTAATGTCCTAGTTAGAAGTCTTCAACCTGGTTTAAAGCAGTTTCTTAATATAAAAGGTATTTGTATAGAAAATGATGGAAGAATCAGCATACATTCTGAGGTAAGTGTCTTTAATATTTTAGATTCAAAATACTTGTTTTCATGAACTTGATTCCAGGGCTATCATTTACCAGCCCTTTAAAAATTCATCTTTGTTTTGTCTTTATTCTTCAATATCACTAAATGGAAATATTTAGAGAAGAAGCATAATACCCTCAAATAAGATGAATCTGTTCAAATTTTGCCATTGTCAAAATGCACATATACAATGAATACCATGTCCAATGTGCAGAGTTAATAAGACAATCAATCCTGGTACATGTGGACACTTCAGTAGCTATATACTGTTGAAGATGGGATCCATTTCTTGGCATCTACCAACCTATGACTTTTTAAAAATGGATCTAGGCAAATTATTTAACTTAAAAGTGAATGTCTCAGTGAGAGATACAAACTGAGAGGAGGAAAATTAATATGCATCTGAATGGGCAAAGCAGAGGATCAGAAGAAATAAACACTTGTGAATTTCCCCTTCCTTGCTCATTATTAAGTATTGATCATATGTGAACTTACCATAGTATTGCTCAAGTTTCTTGATAATATTAAAGAGTTAGAACATACAGACAGTACAGTGTATAGTGACATTCTAATTTGTCTGTGTCAGCCTCATTAAGGAATTCTAAAACTTAAAAAATATAAATACACATGTAAACTAAATGAGGCCATAAAAACTCATAAAATCAAAGCTGATCCACTCTGTGAATGAGATGAGACAGTAATTAATCCATGTTTGTCAGATGCACAGTGTATCACAGATGTATGATAATGGAAGATGCTGTGGTATTCAGTATTTTTCATGGGAAGACAATAGAATCCTCTTCTAATCACATATAAGTTATCTTTGTAAAAGTTTACACAAAGTCTAATTAATTACACCTAGTGAGCATTTTTAGTGAATACTGACATTCTTCTTAGTTTGGCTTAGAAATTTTAGTAATGTCATTGATGATTGGATGGGAAGTTTTGTTAAGTTTCTTTAAGTTCTTTAAATGTCCTGAATGAATGCTTATAATTAAATTATCATTTTAAAATCATGAGGATATTTAATTTTGATTAAACATGAATTATTGCTATTTATTTCTGAACAAATTGTATCTTTCCTCCTCTATCTCTTTGTAAGATGAACTATTGTGATAAACTTTCCTGTCATCTACAGTCTTACATTTTATAATTTTTTTTTAATAATAAGAACACAATATAAGGTTTATCCCCTTGATACATTTTTAAGTGTACAATAGGTACAATATTGTACAGCAGATAGCTTGCCTGAAACTCTGTCCAATAATNGATTAATAGGTCAAAAAGTGGTCATTTGTGTGGAAAAACTTGAGTTTAGATTCTTATCACTGACAGAACAATAGAGGCCAGATGGATTAAAGATCTAAATATGAAAAGTAAAGCTATCAAAACTTCATGAAAATTATCAAAGATATATTTATGCTTTTATAACAGGGAAGGTTATTTTTCAGTGAAAATTTAAAGCACAAACCATAAAGGAAATGATCGATATATTAAAGTTAGAATTTTTTATTCTGAAGGGCAACCATACAAAATGAAAAGACAAATCATAGATTAAGAGAATTTATTTTTCACATAGATAAATGATTGAGGATTAGTATAGAGAATATAGGATTAATTTAAATTTGTGAATTAATGAAAAGACAATGGATTCAATAGAGAGAAAGAGGAGATGATGTGAATAGTCAAAAACTATAGTAAAATACTTGAGTGGCCTAAAAAGTCTCAGTAATTAGGGAAATACAAGTTAGAATATCAAGGAATTATTTCAGAACTGTTACTGTGGCAAACATTAAAAAAAAATTCATGATACCATGCACTGGCTAGAATATGTGAAATGCACACATTTCTGGGTGGAAATGGTAAACTACCTTTGAAAACAACTAAAGTTGACTAATTACATATTCTATAACTTTGAAATTTCATTTTAAGATGACTTGTCTTGGAAATACTCTGGCATGTGTTTACAGAGAGAAATGTACAAACACATCCATTGTAGGACTTTATATTCTTACTGTCCTACTTGAGAAGAGGAATACCAGCTGCAGACTATTCATACAATAAATATTGAGTCTGGGTATTCATTTAATTGAATTCCCTAAAGCAGTTAAAAAAATGAATGAGTTAATTCTGTATATATCAATAGAGAGAAATCTGAAAAGTATGTTTTGTGTCAAAAATGCAAGTTCAAAAAATATGAATATTATTTATATAAAATTTTCTGATACATAATAGTATATATTTTATACAGAAAATGTTTGTTTGAGATAAGGATGCAAAAATATCCATTGGAGGAATTCTTACTATATTCAGGATGTTGGTTCTTCCTAACTTATCTATAGGCTTAATGCAACCCCAATCAAACAGAATCCCAGTAGATTATTTTGTGAATATAGAAAACCTAAATCTAAAGTGTATATCAAAGAGGAAAAGGCCCAGAGTATCCAATGTAGTATTGAAGGAGAATTGGAGGACTGACACTACCGTCTTCAAGGTGTATTGTAAAGCTTCAGTAATCAAGACAGTGAGGTAATGGTGAGAGAACAGAGAAATATTGGGTTGGCCAGAAAGTTTGTGTGGGCTTTTCCATTCCATTTTATGGTAAAATCTGAATGAACTTTTTGACCAACCCAGTATTTTATGGCAGTGACAACTTTGGCTTTAAATCCTCTGCAACTAGCATGTATATGATACAGAGATGTTATTAATAAATGCTTATTGAATGGCTTACTGTATAAATTAATTAGCCTGTATAAATTTCCTC
The DNA here is from genome assembly GCA_006410735.1 of Raphicerus campestris. Taxonomy (NCBI): domain Eukaryota; kingdom Metazoa; phylum Chordata; class Mammalia; order Artiodactyla; family Bovidae; genus Raphicerus; species Raphicerus campestris. The sequence goes on from SJYW01026952.1 coordinate 609,494, forward strand.
TAAATTCTGTAATATAAGAAATTATTATCTTTATTTAAATACTTCTGGGTGAATACTTTTGTTTGGGTCTGCCTTGCAGCCTTTGAATCCCAACTATGTGGGAATATCTGAAACAAACATGAGACGTTAGATTCATTGTGAAAGTGGAAGAACAAAATTCCTTTACATAGAGAATTTGAGGGTTTAATCTGACCTTGACTCTGGTTCCTAATGCCAGCCCCTGGGATTCCTTATGCCAGCCCCTGGGATTCCTTTGGTTCCTGAAGATCATCCAAGCCCTGCTCTTGAGACTCCCATTTATTCAGTGACCTCTGAAGAGTTTTCAGTAATTTCCATCTGCACTTTCACTATTATTATAATCAGAGATATCCAGAGTTGTTTGTCATTACTAAGACCATGAACCCCAATTTATATGCTTACATAAAGCAGTTCAATTAGCATATGATATCAGATATTCCTTATAATGTTGAATGTGAAGCATACTTAGTAAAGTTTATCATGTGCAATCTTTAAAGAAATGGAAAAACTGCAAAATGATACTTGTCTATTATTTCAAGGTCATTTACCTGTGAAGCTTCCAACTCCACCAGAAACTACAGTTCCAGTAACACTGCCTCCACACAACTGTACAGACAGTGAATTTGTTTGCAGGTCTGATGGTCAGTGTGTTGAAAATATCCAGAAATGTGATTTTAGATATGACTGCCCTGACCAATCAGATGAATCCTCCTGTGGTATGTGAATTCCTAAATTTTGTATTAAATATAGCCATAAAATAGATAAGAAAACCCTAGTGTAATCTCAAGTAGTATTGTAATGTCCTAGTTAGAAGTCTTCAACCTGGTTTAAAGCAGTTTCTTAATATAAAAGGTATTTGTATAGAAAATGATGGAAGAATCAGCATACATTCTGAGGTAAGTGTCTTTAATATTTTAGATTCAAAATACTTGTTTTCATGAACTTGATTCCAGGGCTATCATTTACCAGCCCTTTAAAAATTCATCTTTGTTTTGTCTTTATTCTTCAATATCACTAAATGGAAATATTTAGAGAAGAAGCATAATACCCTCAAATAAGATGAATCTGTTCAAATTTTGCCATTGTCAAAATGCACATATACAATGAATACCATGTCCAATGTGCAGAGTTAATAAGACAATCAATCCTGGTACATGTGGACACTTCAGTAGCTATATACTGTTGAAGATGGGATCCATTTCTTGGCATCTACCAACCTATGACTTTTTAAAAATGGATCTAGGCAAATTATTTAACTTAAAAGTGAATGTCTCAGTGAGAGATACAAACTGAGAGGAGGAAAATTAATATGCATCTGAATGGGCAAAGCAGAGGATCAGAAGAAATAAACACTTGTGAATTTCCCCTTCCTTGCTCATTATTAAGTATTGATTATATGTGAACTTACCATAGTATTGCTCAAGTTTCTTGATAATATTAAAGAGTTAGAACATACAGACAGTACAGTGTATAGTGACATTCTAATTTGTCTGTGTCAGCCTCATTAAGGAATTCTAAAACTTAAAAAATATAAATACACATGTAAACTAAATGAGGCCATAAAAACTCATAAAATCAAAGCTGATCCACTCTGTGAATGAGATGAGACAGTAATTAATCCATGTTTGTCAGATGCACAGTGTATCACAGATGTATGATAATGGAAGATGCTGTGGTATTCAGTATTTTTCATGGGAAGACAATAGAATCCTCTTCTAATCACATATAAGTTATCTTTGTAAAAGTTTACACAAAGTCTAATTAATTACACCTAGTGAGCATTTTTAGTGAATACTGACATTCTTCTTAGTTTGGCTTAGAAATTTTAGTAATGTCATTGATGATTGGATGGGAAGTTTTGTTAAGTTTCTTTAAGTTCTTTAAATGTCCTGAATGAATGCTTATAATTAAATTATCATTTTAAAATCATGAGGATATTTAATTTTGATTAAACATGAATTATTGCTATTTATTTCTGAACAAATTGTATCTTTCCTCCTCTATCTCTTTGTAAGATGAACTATTGTGATAAACTTTCCTGTCATCTACAGTCTTACATTTTATAATTTTTTTTTAATAATAAGAACACAATATAAGGTTTATCCCCTTGATACATTTTTAAGTGTACAATAGGTACAATATTGTACAGCAGATAGCTTGCCTGAAACTCTGTCCAATAATTTTTAAAAAAATCTATACTCTTTAAGGTCTTTTTAAAATTATGTGTATAACAAGATTCTATTGAATACTTAACCTCTTCACAGAATAATCACATGATCAATATTAATGCTGCTAAGTCACTTCAGTCATGTCCGACTCTGTGCAACGCCATAGACGGCAGCCCACCAGGAGGCTCCACCATCCCTGGGATTCTCCAGGCAAGAACACTAGAGTGGGTTGCCATTTCCTTCTCCAATATCAGTGATTAAATAACACACCTGAATGTCATGATTAAAATCACTTTTTTTGATAGAGTGTTTCCTTCTCAAATTTTATGTTAAACTATGAACCCAAGTTTCTAAATGGTGGTAGTGGTAGTCTATGCCATTATTGTTTATGCCATTTAAAGATACCCATATCTGATTCATGCTGATGTATGGCAGAAACCATTACAATATTATAATTATCCTCCATGGAGAAGGAAATGGCAACCCACTCCAGTATTCTTGCCTGGAGAATCCAATTAAAAATTGAAAAAAAACTGGAGTTTTGGTTTTTTTTTTTTTTTAACACACCAGGCTTTCCATTTTATACACAAAACTTCATTGAATTGAATCTTTAAGAAGTAGAGGATTGAAAACGGACAGACATATGAACACATGCAGAGAGAAAGGGAGGGGTAAAGGAAGAGAGAGCTTTTGTTTTCACACACAACCAATGTATTTTTAAAAATCACTGGTTTTTTAGTTTTTTATATTGAAATAGTCATAAGAATATTGAAAACTTTCAAGGAAAGAGATTCAATATGAAAGCTGTTGAAAATCTTATTGCTTTGAATTTAAGTAATTTGACATTTAGTTTTCCCAGCAATACTGTGACAAAAGAACAGACTTACCAGAACTTGGAGGTCATATAAGCAATGTAAGTGTTGTGTCAGAAGAGACTGGTGATGCTGAAAGTGCTGCTTTAGGAGCTAATTAAAACCTTACTTGTTTATGAAAGCAGATTCTTCAGTGTGTGCATTTATTTCCACATTTCAATGACTATAGATATTTGAATAATATACACCTAGATTTCTTTAAAACTCTTCAAGTGATTACATAAAGCATTAGCCTAATTATTTCAGTAATGTTGAAAAGTTTGATTAAAAATTTTAAAAATCCCCAAGTGTAAGAAAGTGCTGATGCAGATGGAAATTGCCATTTACTGATACATTTTGTGATTAACTCATCTTGTCTTTGTCCCATTCTCTTCAAGCTATGGACATTTGCAGTTTTGAAAAAGGAAGCCTATGTAAATGGTACCAACCAATCTCAAAAAAATTAATAAAAGATTCAAACACATTCAGATGGGGACTTGGTAATGGAACCAGTATTCATCATGGTGAGGAAAATCACAGACCATCGGTGGATCATACAACGTAAGTGACCAAATATTTGGAAAATGTCTCTTCAGTTCAGTTCAGTCGCTCAGTAGTGTTTGACTCTTTGTGACCCCATGATCAAAGCACGCCAGGCCTCCCTGTCAATCACCAACTCCCAGAGTTCATTCAGACTCACATCCATCGTGTCAGTGATGGCATCCAGCAATTTCATCCTCTGTCGTCCCCTTCTTCTCCTGCCCCCAATCCCTCCTACCATCAGAGTCTTTTCCAATGAGTCAACTCTTCGCATGAGGTGGCCAAAGTACTGGAGTTTCAGCTTTAGCATCATTCCCTCCAAAGAAATCCCAGGACTGATCTTTAGAATGGACTGGTTGGATTTCTTTGCAGTCCAAGGGACTCTCAAGAGTCTTCTCCAACACTACAGTTCAAAAGCATCAAATCTTCAGCATTCAGCCTTCTTCACAGTCCAACTCTCACATCCATACATGACCACAGGAAAAACCATAGCCTTAACTAGACGGACCTTAGCAAAGTAATGTCTCTGCTTTTGAATATGCTATCCAGGTTGGTCATTACTTTTCTTCCATGGAGTAAGCGTCTTTAAATTTCATGGCTGCAGTCACCATCTGCAGTGATTTGGGAGCCCTCCAAAATAAAGTCTGACACTGTTTCTACTGTTTCCCCATCTATTTCCTGTGAAGTGATGGGACCAGATGCCATGATCTTCGTTTTCTGAATGTTGAGCTTTAAGCCAACTTTTTCACTCTCCACTTTCACTTTCATCAAGAGGCTTTTTAGTTCCTCTTCACTTTCTGCCATAAGGGTGGTGTAATCTGCATATGTGAGGTTATTAGTATTTCTTCCAGCAATCTTGATTCCAGCTTGTGCTTCTTCCAGTCCAGCGTTTCTCATGATGAACTCTGTATAGAAGTTAAATAAGCAGGGCGACAATATACAGCCTTGATGTACTCCTTTTCCTATTTGGAACCAGTCTGTTGTTCCATGTCCAGTTCTAACTGTTGCTTCCTGACCTGCATACAGATTTCTCAAGAGGCAGGTTAGGTGGTCTGGTATTCCCATCTCTTGAAGAATTTTCCACAGTTTATTG
>SJYW01026952.1:616658-635104 GCA_006410735.1 Raphicerus campestris
TAAGTTAAATAAGCAGGGTGACAATATACAGCCTTGATGTACTCCTTTTCCTATTTGGAACCAGTCTGTTGTTCCATGTCCATTTCTAACTGTTGCTTCCTGACCTGTATATAGGTTTCTCAAGAGGCAGGTCAGGTGGTCTGGTATTCCCATTTCTTACAGAATTTTCCACAGTTTATTGTGATCCACACAGTCAAAGGCTTTGGCATAGTCAATAAAGCAGAAATAGATGTTTTTTCTGGAACTCTCTTGCTTTTTTGATGATCCAGCGGATGTTGGCAATTTGATTTCTGGTTCCTCTTCCTTTTCTAAAACCAGCTTGAACATCAGGGAGTCCATGGTTCATGTATTGCTGAAGCCTGGTTTGGAGAATTTTGAGCATTGCTTTACTAGTGTGTGAGATGAGTGCAATTGTGTGGTAGTTTGAGCATTCTTTGGCATTGCCTTTCTTTGGGATTGGAATGAAAACTGACCTTTTCCAGTCCTGTGGCCACTGCTGAGTTTTCCAAAGTTGCTGACATATTGAGTGCATCACTTGAACAAGATTATCTTTCAGGATCTGAAATAGTTCAACTGGAATTCCATCATCTCCACTAGCTTTGTTGATAATGATGCTTTCTAAGGCCCACTTGACTTCACATTCCAGGATGTCTGGCTCTAGGTGAGTGATCACACCATTGTGATTATCTTGGTCATGATCTTTTTCGTACACTTCTTCTGTGTATTCTTGCCACCTCTTCTTAATATCTTCTGCTTCTGTTAGATCCATACCATTTCTGTCCTGTATGGAACCCACCTTTGCATGTAATGTTCCCTTGATATCTCTAATTTTCTTGAAGAGATCTCTAGTCTTTCCCATTCTATTCTTTTCCTCTATTTCTTTACATTGATCACTGAGAAAGGCTTTCCTATCTCTTCTTGCTATCTTTTGTAACTGCATTCAGATGCTTATATCTTTCCTTTTCTCTTTTACTTTTCACTTCTCTTCTTTTCACAGCTATTTGTAAGTCCTCCTCAGACAGCCATTTTGCTTTTTTGCATTTCTTTTCCATGGGGATGGTCTTGATCCCAGTCTCCTGTACAATGTCATGAACCTCTGTCCATAGTTCATCAGGGACTCTATCTATCAGATCTAGGCCCTTAAATCTATATCTCACTTCCACTGTATAATCATAAGGGATTTGACTTAGGTCATAGCTGAATGGTCTAGTGGTTTTTCCTACTTTCTTCAATTTAAGTCTGAATTTGGTAATAAGGAGTTCATGATCTGAGCCAGTCAGCTCCTGGTCTTGTTTTTGTTGACTGTATAGAGCTTCTCCACCTTTGGCTGCAAAGAATGTAATCAGTCTGATTTTGGTGTTGACCATCTGGTGATGTCCATGTGTAGAGTCTTCTCTTGTGTTGTTGGAAGAGAGTGTCTGCTATGACCAGTGCATTTTCTTGGCAAAACTCTATCAGTCTTTGCCCTGCTTCATTCCGCATTCCAAGGCCAAATTTGCCTGTTACTACAGGTGTTTCTTGACTTCCTACTTTTGCATTCCAGTCCCCTATAATGAAAGGGACATCTTTTTTGGGTGTTAGTACTAAAAGGTCTTGTAGGTCTTCATAGAATCATTCAACTTCAGCTTCTTCAGCGTTACTATTGGTGCATAGACATATACATAGATACATGTATACATATATGTATATATGCTTCCCAGGTGGCACTAGTGGTAAAGAACCCGCCTGCCAATGCAGGAGACATAAGAGATGTGGGTTTGATCCCTGGATGGGAAAGACCTTCTCGAGGAGAGCATGACAACCCTCTCTAGTATTCTTCCTGCAGGATCTCATGGACGCAGGAGCCCGGTGAGCTACAGTCCATGGGAGTGCAAAGAGTAGGATACAACTGAAGTGACTTAGCAGACACACACGCACACATATATAGCTGATTCATTTTGCTGTGTGGTAGAAACTAGCACAACTTCGTAAAGCAACTATACTCTAAGAAAAATTAACAACTTTTTTTAATTTAAAAAATTTAGAAAAAACATTTCAGATACTGCCTTAAATGCATATGCAATTTATTATACCTCATGAAGTCTTTGTGTATTAATATTCATTTTTATTGTGTCTCAATATGTTTTGCAACTGTCTGGTGAGGATAGATGACACAATCCCCATTTCCTTGGTCTCTATGCTCTTCTCCAAGTAAACTACTCCTTTACGTACAAAAAAGTCATAGAAACCAGAGAAAAGCATGTGTAAGTAAAGAAAAATAATTTGTAATATTGCCCAGGATCCAGAAGGAGTTATACATTCATCCCTTCTCCAAATATCTTTTCCCATTTTCTTCCTTTTCAAACTTCTCCTCCATCACCTTGTCCTTTCTCTCTTGTTCCAGTCATTGCTCTTTATCATCATTTATTTTGGTCTTTTCTTTCAAGTTTTAATAACTCATTCCTTCCCCTGTTTGTAGTCTGCAAATAATACTCCCTACAAGCTCCCATTTTTCTTTTTTCCTTTTAATGATTTCAAGGAAATGTTACTGAAGACAACAAAGAACTCCCCGTTTATAATACAGATAATCTTTTCAAAACCTTTATGCCTTCACACTTCTCCTCTAGTGAAGCTTTATGACCCCCAGCTCCTATGGTTGCTGCTTCAAAGAAAACTAAAGGTATATCTGCTGTCCAGTCCATTATTGCTCTGGCCAACTTGACCTTGCATTCAAGGGGATCACTGTATCTTTAGTGTGCAGTGATTTTATTTTCCTGGCTGACTTTTTCACCCTGATTTTTTGAGCTCTCTTTTGTTTGTGTTCCATTAAAATGGTTCCAGTTTTACCATCATTTTATTTAAACATCTGCAACCAAGTTGCCCAAAGTATATAGCATAGCAGATATGAATGCTGCTTTGTTTTGATCACTTCTGACAATTGGCAAATAAGTTTTGTAATTTCAGTATACAAAAGTTTTCTCAGGCTGCTTCTCACATAAAGAATAGGATGATTTCAGAAAGTTTCTGTGGCTCATGCAAAGCTGTGCTTCGTTAATAATCTGTAGTTTTGTAAAGAAAAAGAGAGTCTCATTTCTAGGTGGTAAAAGTGTAAATAGAACTATGACAACATATAAGCAGAGTAATATAATTGACTTTTAACTTGTCTCTGCCTCTCACCCCCACCACCTCCAGTAGACTGCAAATTCCCTGAGGAATTTCAAGGACTGTGATTCCCTTCCATTGCATTATTTTTAAGATTTGTTATATAATTAAGTACCAGTAATTATTTGTTGAATGAGTTAGTTGATGATTAGGATCAATATATTGATACTTTATAATTAAAGGCTGCAAGGCACAAAGTTAAATATATCCTAAGTAGGAATACTTAATCAGATAATGTTTAATGAATGAGCACTACATGACAGTGAGTCCTGGAGGAGGGTGCAGTCCCTAAGCTTCCATCTCCTCTTCCCTTCCTCTCTGTTTTTTTTTTCCCCTTTTACTTTGTGAAGTAGTTCTTATATGTCATTTATCCTACTCTCTGGTTTGTAGTAGAACTCTAAGCTTCCCTATGGCTCAGAAGGTAAAGAATCTGCCTGCTCTATGGGAGACCTAGGTTTGATCCCTGGATTGGGAAGATCTCCTGGAGCAGGGCATGGCAACCCACTCCAGTATTCTTACCTGGAGAATTCTATGGACAAAAGAGCCTGGTGGACTATAGACCACAGGGGCTCAAAGAGTTAGACACAACTGAGCAACTAAGCACGGCGTATAGCACAAGCTCAGTTTACCCAAATTCTGTTTGTTTTCTTTTTGTTGTTGTTTTATTTTTAAAGAGGAGCTTTTCTATTTAGAAAATTTTTTTTTTTCTCTCTCAGATATCTGGCTCTAGAGATATAAAGCTAGATTTTTAGACTGTTGTATCTGAGATAGTTTTCAAGAGCACTCTTGAAAATACAAAAGCTCTACACCAATTCTTTCCTTCTATGATTTCACTTCACCTTAAGGCAAAGACTGCTTTTGGCTTAGGGTGGCGAAGATCATTCATAAGGTAGTACAAAGACAAACAAGTCACATTTCTGTATTTCAAAATATCCTCTCACTTTATATACCTAGTGAAGCAATAGGATGTCTATCATGATGGAGTAGGAATATGTAGGGAGGTTTTCATTGTGTAGTGGAATCTTTGATAAGTCTTGTGTTTTTCATCATGGAAATGAAATGGTAAAGGCTAACAAAGTGAAGTGATATTCCAAGGGACACTGTCCGGTTTGTGTTTACACTTTAACAGACAAGTCTTTACACTTGAGGATCTAAAGTGAATTCTGGGTCTATAATAAGGGTTATATCTTTATTTTACTTTTTTTTTTTGTAGGAGAGTAACAGCATTGCATACAGCTATTTCATTCAACATATGTATATGAATTAGAAATAGTCTTCTCTTCTTCTGGGGCCTCTTCTGTGTGGCCATGGTCTTAGCATGAGGCTTGTGAGTAGATTTTCCCTTCATCCTGCTCAGCAGGGACCAACTAAGGGCACCTGGCATGTTATTTTTTCCTAGGATTGAAATCCAAATATTTATTTAAAAATAAATATTGTTCTCAAATAATTATAANTTTCGGCCCACAGTAATAAATCTGTCTCTTATACACATCTAGATGTGTATAAGAGACAGGCTCAGCAGGGACCAACTAAGGGCACCTGGCATGTTATTTTTTCCTAGGATTGAAATCCAAATATTTATTTAAAAATAAATATTGTTCTCAAATAATTATAATCTGGAGAAATAATAAAGTAAAACCTACTCAATGTTAATATCATTGCAATTTGCATGTTCTTTTGAGATTGGAGTTGGATGAAATTTCCATTTCCTTTAACTTAGGCAGTGAGAGGGAATATTTAGTAGAAAAATTATTTTCTTGGTATTTTGGGAAAAGAACCGCCGTCTAGTTAACAACAACAACAACAACAACAACACACACATGCACACAAAACACAGAAGCAAAATGGATTTATATCCATTCATGCTCCAGGAACTTCTACAGAACTTAGAAAAACATGAATCTTAACTGAGAATTGTTTTAAAAAATTATTTGCTTACTATTGAATCAAGGCATTTGGATTACCTAGCATNTTTCACTTTTCACTTTTCATGCATTGGAGAAGGACTGTCTCTTATACACATCTCTTCTACAGAACTTAGAAAAACATGAATCTTAACTGAGAATTGTTTTAAAAAATTATTTGCTTACTATTGAATCAAGGCATTTGGATTACCTAGCATCTAAGCTTTGTAACTAATTCATATTAAGTATGAATATGAATATGTAGCTAATTCATATTCAGTTTAGAACATTGATGCTATAGGAGTGTTATCCATGATTTCTCTCAGTTTGTAATTTTATAAGACCTCAGAATCTTCTCCTCTAACCCCCATAATCAGTTTAACAAGCTAAGTCAACTTTACCATCGTATGTAAATTGGTAAATTGGCTCATTGCTAAGTACCATAAATTTTATGATCATTTTTATCTCATAAGAAAGCCTTTGTTTGATCCAGTTTATTCATTTTCACAGCTGGAAGCAAGAAGAGCAAAGTTTTGAACCCTTGGCCCTCAATTCCATTTTATTTGACTTCAGTAAATGCCTATGTATTGGTTAAACAAGGTCTGCTATTAAGATTTTTTAGGAGCCTTAAACCATTCCCTCAGGCAGATTAAGCTCTCTCTATTTATTGTTCATAGGGAATTATATCTAGTAGAATACACATCATATTCTGGGTCAGTGGTTTCTGACTGCTCACAGAAGCTCTAGAGAAGTTTTGCAAAGTATAGATCAAGGAACTCTGATCACATTTCTGTGTTTATTAATATTTAAATATGTAATACATTTATTTAAAATCAGATTCTGACACTTGTATCAGAGTTTTGGGGCTAGAGCTGGGACTCTGTACTTTTAGTATAACTTCTAGATGGTTCTAAAACCTCATTCTTAGCAGCTGTATATGGGAGAAAGTGGGGAGGGTATTGCTAGAAGAGGGTGGCTTTCTTAGCAACTGTTTCCAATTTTGATCAGAACTGACTCATTTTCCTCTAAATCCAGTGACAAATTAAAAAATTTAGAACAAAATATTTGAGGACAAATGAAGCAAAGATTCAAAGATGATTTTATTCAAAAACAACAAAATGTGTGTGCTATAAAGTAACAATTATAATTGAGAAATTGTATGGGAGAAAATGCTACACTGTGTTAATCTATAAGACATGTAATTTCAAGGCACCCTCTGTGTTGCCTCATTCATGTAAGATACCCAACCTTCTTTCTCGTCTTTTTGCCTGTGTTTTCTTCTCTACCCCTAATCAGAATGATTCTTGCCTTTCTTTAAGATCAAAACCAAATGTACTGATTTTATTAACATCTTGACAAAAAAAAAAGGATATTTTTAAATGCCTTGCATTTTAAGATTTGCTTACAGATTATTGAGAAGCTGTTTGAGTATGAACCATCTCATTCAAAATGCAGAACAGATAGAATATAATGTCACGTGTTGCTTGTTTATAAAGCTGGAAGTACTTTTTCTGAAATTTTTATTTCACAGCCCTGACTGTTGTCTTTGAGATGTGAATGAGCTATAGTCCACACTGTTGCCAGTGGACCTACATTCCTATCTACATTGTGCATTTGTACAGCCTTGACATCATTATAAACTAAAAGCCACATAAATAATGCAAGCTGTCTCTGTGACATAACTGTGTCTAAGTGCTAGATATAAATGTGGATAAAGGCTTCAGTAAACCCAAAAATATTTTAATGTTTTCTGTTCTGCAACAATAACAATTTGCAAAGCTTTACTCTCTTAGACATTAAATGCCAGGATCACTGCTTTCTCAGAGTCCTGTCTGGGAAGCCAATATTTTATAGGCCAATTTAAATGCTTCAGCACTCTCCCAACATAATTTCTGAAAGATCCAGCTTTATAAATCTAGAATAATGGTTAAATAGTAGGCTTTAGAAACAGTTTGGCTAAAATGAAAATAAAAATGCAAACAGGCAAAATCAAAATTAAACTGTTGTAATTTTCTCTTAACTGTTTTAACACTTGTGGGAAATAGCATTTCTGGCAGTGTTTTCACAGGACTGAATATAAAGCATAACTGCACTCTAAAACACCAAAAAATGGCTGTCATTTTAGGTTGACCTTGAGTTAAGCACCTATTCTTTATTTTTCCAATCATATCAATAATTTGTTTTAATTAAGTGAATTAAATCACTTTAATTTTATTTTGGTGTATTTTAACTTGATAATATTTTTAAAAAAATTAACTACAGTTGCTCCAAGACATGGAATTTAAGAGAAATCTATGCTGGAAATAATACTTGTAAACCATTCCTAAAATAATATAAATATAACTTGTTAGGTAATGTATTTGCCCTACATGGTAAAGTTTTAATGATATATTCATAATATAGCATATGATTTATGATATGTTACCAATGGTCACTGTTTAATAATAAAATAACTTGTATATCATAGTTACAGTTACATTCAAAATTTTTGAATTCAATTTCATTATATAATTTTTAAATGTGCTTTCCCTTTAACCACATTACGATGAAATAAATTTATTTGTATTCTAACTTTTGCACAAAATTGTTATACAAAATATGGAGGAATACAATATTTTCTCAAGTAAGGTAAATTAGATTTAATTCTTATGTGAAGACAACTTGAAGATTTGAACATACTCTACCACATATCAGAGAAGGCAATGGCGTCCCACTCCAGTACTCTTGCCTGGAAAATCCCATGGATGGAGGAGCCTGGTAGGCTGCAGTCCATGGGGTTACAAAGAGTCAGACACGACTGAGCGACTTCACTTTCACTTTTCACTTTTCATGCATTGGAGAAGGAAGTGGCAACCCACTCCAGTGTTCTTGCCTGGAGAATCCCAGGGACGGGGGAGCCTGGTGGGCTGCCGTCTATGGGGTCTCACAGAGTCGGAAACGACTGAAGTGACTTAGCAGCAGCATACCACATATTAACTGCTTATATATATATATCACATATGAATCACGTATATATTAATATCATCTAATGACCTTTATATATGCAGATTTATCAAATATTCAGAGATCTTTATGGTCTGGACAATGAAAAGGTACTCTTGACTAGACACACAACTCATTCTTAAATTAGGCATGTATTTCCTGATCATCTGGTCTGTGAGTATCCACGCTTAATCAGACATGGAACCAGCATAGACATGAATACATGTGTAACACTCAGGAGAGGCCCACTGGAGACACTGAGGTCTACGGGTCTGTCTTGGTTGTCTCTATCTTTAATAATACCTGAAAAGATTTTCCAAATTTGAATTTTAGTGAACAATATAAGTCAACTAAAATCACACTAAGGGTAAAGACCATTTACTGATTATTTTAAGACTTTAACTCTTTTATTGTTACAAAAATACTGCTTTTTCCCCAGAAAAGAAGAAATGTTTTCTTATTGTAGGAAATGTTTAAATATAAATAACAAAAGGAAATAATGGCAATAACTATAATCTTGCCACCATGATAAAAAGCATTGTGTGTATATGTATGTGTATATATATATATATNTCTGACTGCTCACAGAAGCTCTAGAGAAGTTTTGCAAAGTATAGATCAAGGAACTCTGATCACATTTCTGTGTTTATTAATATTTAAATATGTAATACATTTATTTAAAATCAGATTCTGACACTTGTATCAGAGTCTTGGGGCTAGAGTTGGGACTCTGTACTTTTAGTATAACTTCTAGATGGTTCTAAAACCTCATTCTTAGCAGCTGTATATGGGAGAAAGTGGGGAGGGTATTGCTAGAAGAGGGTGGCTTTCTTAGCAACTGTTTCCAATTTTGATCAGAACTGACTCATTTTCCTCTAAATCCAGTGACAAATTAAAAAATTTAGAACAAAATATTTGAGGACAAATGAAGCAAAGATTCAAAGATGATTTTATTCAAAAACAACAAAATGTGTGTGCTATAAAGTAACAATTATAATTGAGAAATTGTATGGGAGAAAATGCTACACTGTGTTAATCTATAAGACATGTAATTTCAAGGCACCCTCTGTGTTGCCTCATTCATGTAAGATACCCAACCTTCTTTCTCGTCTTTTTGCCTGTGTTTTCTTCTCTACCCCTAATCAGAATGATTCTTGCCTTTCTTTAAGATCAAAACCAAATGTACTGATTTTATTAACATCTTGACAAAAAAAAATGGATATTTTTAAATGCCTTGCATTTTAAGGTTTGCTTACAGATTATTGAGAAGCTGTTTGAGTATGAACCATCTCATTCAAAATGCAGAACAGATAGAATATAATGTCACGTGTTGCTTGTTTATAAAGCTGGAAGTACTTTTTCTGAAATTTTTATTTCACAGCCCTGACTGTTGTCTTTGAGATGTGAATGAGCTATAGTCCACACTGTTGCCAGTGGACCTACATTCCTATCTACATTGTGCATTTGTACAGCCTTGACATCATTATAAACTAAAAGCCACATAAATAATGCAAGCTGTCTCTGTGACATAACTGTGTCTAAGTGCTAGATATAAATGTGGATAAAGGCTTCAGTAAACCCAAAAATATTTTAATGTTTTCTGTTCTGCAACAATAACAATTTGCAAAGCTTTACTCTCTTAGACATTAAATGCCAGGATCACTGCTTTCTCAGAGTCCTGTCTGGGAAGCCAATATTTTATAGGCCAATTTAAATGCTTCAGCACTCTCCCAACATAATTTCTGAAAGATCCAGCTTTATAAATCTAGAATAATGGTTAAATAGTAGGCTTTAGAAACAGTTTGGCTAAAATGAAAATAAAAATGCAAACAGGCAAAATGAAAATTAAACTGTTGTAATTTTCTCTTAACTGTTTTAACACTTGTGGGAAATAGCATTTCTGGCAGTGTTTTCACAGGACTGAATATAAAGCATAACTGCACTCTAAAACACAAAAAAATGGCTGTCATTTTAGGTTGACCTTGAGTTAAGCACCTATTCTTTATTTTTCCAATCATATCAATAATTTGTTTTAATTAAGTGAATTAAATCACTTTAATTTTATTTTGGTGTATTTTAACTTGATAATATTTTTAAAAAAATTAACTACAGTTGCTCCAAGACATGGAATTTAAGAGAAATCTATGCTGGAAATAATACTTGTAAACCATTCCTAAAATAATATAAATATAACTTGTTAGGTAATGTATTTGCCCTACATGGTAAAGTTTTAATGATATATTCATAATATAGCATATGATTTATGATATGTTACCAATGGTCACTGTTTAATAATAAAATAACTTGTATATCATAGTTACAGTTACATTCAAAATTTTTGAATTCATTTTCATTATATAATTTTAAAATGTGCTTTCCCTTTAACCACATTACGATGAAATAAATTTATTTGTATTCTAACTTCTGCACAAAATTGTTATACAAAATATGGAGGAATACAATATTTTCTCAAGTAAGGTAAATTAGATTTAATTCTTATGTGAAGACAACTTGAAGATTTGAACATACTCTACCACATATCAGAGAAGGCAATGGCGTCCCACTCCAGTACTCTTGCCTGGAAAATCCCATGGATGGAGGAGCCTGGTAGGCTGCAGTCCATGGGGTTACAAAGAGTCAGACACGACTGAGCGACTTCANATTCTTTGGCATTGTCTTTCTTTGGGATCTGAATGAAAACTGACCTTTTCCAGTCCTGTGGCCACTGCTGAGTTTTCCAAATTTGCTGGCATTAAGAACATAAATTTTTCCTGAGAGTTTATATGATATTCAAGTTCAACCATAAACTATGGGTAAATGTAGTAGTAATCCTATCTAGCACAGACTTTTCCACTGAAGAGTTATTTACATTGGTCTTACAAAGTCTGTCTTTTAGAACTACAGTCATAATGGAATTCAAAATACAGTTCCTCAGTCTCAAGGTTTGAGTAAATCTCAGTAGATTTGTTGTTTAGAACTCATTTTCTTCAAGTTCTTTATAACATTATCCAAGAAAAGTAGTTTTGTCTTAGTTTTCAAGTGTAGCAGATCAGACTAAAAACAGTTTATTATAAATAGTTTACAGTAGTTTTGTCTTATGTGGCAGATCAGACTAAAAACAGTTTATTATAAATAGTTTACAAGAGATGTCTGTTTATACTTTAGTTTTATATTAATGGTCAGATAACCAAAGAATGGAAGATTAAAATGTGATATAAGAGCTAGAACAGCTGTTATCTTTTTATGACTAAATGAATGAATATGTCTCTCCAATGTGTTTATTTTTAAAGTATCTATAAAAGATGTTTTAAGTAGATTTGTTAAAAATCATGCATAGTTTTACACATGATCGGTACTAAGGTCAATATGCTCAACAATTCATTGATAATGTAATGGCTAATGGAAGGATGTTACATAAATTCAGTTATATCATCTTTAAATTATTTTTATCGGGAAACATAAGATTATTATTATTAATAAATGTTAGATAGAATTAAAAATTGCATCTAATTTATACTTAAAAACCTACCTTTGATTTGCCTATTTCAAAGAATAATGTCTACAATTAAGTAGAGACTGTTCATGAAAAGGGGGAAAATGCCAAGTTTATGAATTTTTAAATTCAGGTATTTACATAGGTCTGTTTCCTCAGCATGTCCTCTTTGACTGTACACAACTAACAGGGAGGTCTGATAAATGAGCCCTGATAGCTTTCATAGTGAAGCATCTTAGAAATGAAATCAGTACTAATTGTTTATTATGTGATAGGCATTATGAGGACAGCTTTCGTACATAATCACATTAAGTCCTCCCAGTGAACTTTGCTGGTTTGTATAATTATCCCTGTTTTACATGTCAGCAAACCAAGGTTTAAAGATGTTAAATAGCTTGCCTTGGTGCACACAATTTAGTAACCTTGGGAGATGGAACCTTACCTTTGCATCCAAATCACAGATGCTCTAATCTGTGATCTTACACACTTTCCCTCATCTTGGAAATATCTCTTGCTTAAAAACCAAGCATTTTTAAGATTTCTGACCTGATTTGATTGCAGTTCTGTGCCACAGGAGATGGAGAAACAAGACAACTGGTACTGTATAAATAATTCAGAAGAAAAAGGAAGGGTAGATGAGTGAAGTGTTAGTGATGATAGTTTGGAGAGAAAGCAGTAATAATCTAGAAATGTCCAGAGACTTCCATCATGGTCCAGAGGTTGACTTCACCTTCCACTGCAGGAGGTTCAATTCATGGTTGGAAAGCTAATATCCCACATGCTTCATGGCCAAAAACAAAACAAAACATAAAATGGAAGCAGTATTGTAACAAATTTAATAAGGGGTTAAAAATGGTCCACGTCAAAAAAAAACTTAAGAAATATCCAGTATCCAAACCCATTCTTGCCTTCTTTTCTTCTTTAAGTCCAGAACCCACATTTTGTTGGTAGAAGGCAGTCTCATTCTGCTTTCCTGGGAATTGTTTTAGTCCAGTGGTTCCCCATCACACATCAGAATCACTTGGAGAGCTTGTGAAAATACAGGAATCTTGGGCTCACTCTAGAATTTCTGATTGAGTAGGTCTGGGTTGGACCCTAATATGTACATTTTTAAGTTCCCAGGTGAGGCCACTCATCTGGCAGCCATGCTGTGAAGACCCATTTGTTTAGCCAAGTTCTGGTTCTCAAAACTGGCAGCACANTAGGTCTGGGTTGGACCCTAATATGTACATTTTTAAGTTCCCAGGTGAGGCCACTCATCTGGCAGCCATGCTGTGAAGACCCATTTGTTTAGCCAAGTTCTGGTTCTCAAAACTGGCAGCACACTGGACTTGTCTGGAAATACTGTTAAAAGATACTGATATCCAGGTCTTATACAGAAAACTTTTTTTTTTTTTTTTTGCCTTGATACTCGCAAAGGAATGGCTCCAAAAATGGGCTTCTAACTTTGGTTACTTTTTTACCTTTGTCAACTTTCTATCATATTGAGAAATACAGACCCTTAAAAGTGTCTTTATTTCCTGACTGTAAAAATTCACTCATGCCAAAGGGGTGATACAATCACTTTGGCTTTGTGTTTTCTTGAGTCTCTGAATTATGTTGCTGTTTATGTTTTCTTATTCATATTGAGTCAGAGAAATATTAGAATGAAAATTTTAATGTAGTGTTAGTGATTCTGTACAACATAAAATGCTTTTGGTGATCTAGTTTTATCTGTGGCTCCATTTAGTTTAAGAATAAGTGTACATTTATATGTGTTTATCTTTTAGTTTATGATGTTGTTACTGTTGTTCGTTGCTAAGGCATGTCCAACTCTTTTGTGACCCCATGGACTGTAGCCCACCAGTCTCCTCTGTTCATGGTATTTCCTAGGCAAGAATACTGGAATTGGTTGCCATTTCCTTCTCTAGGGGTTCTTCCCAATCCAGGGATTGAACCCATGTCTTTTGCATTGGCAGGCAGATTCTTTGCCACTGAGCCACCAGGGAAGCTCTAATTTATAATGTTACACTATATCTTATTTTTTGTAAATAACTGTATATTTTAAGAATAAGGTGAGATATAACAGTAATAATAAAAATTAAATTAAGGAAGTATAAGCAATATTAATGATCTCATTAAAAATGTACTAGTTCTATGAACTTTGTTTTAATGGGCATAATTTATTATTAACATAAATGTTTTCATTTTTAAAATTTTATTTTTCTCATTGTTATTAATCATCATAAAATAAAGAGTGCTTAAAATTCTATAATCATAAGTTTAAAACACTAAGTATATAAACATAATGTTTTCTTTAAGCAGCTAAAAATATTCAGATATTTTATTTGTAGTATAACAGTACATAATAAAGTTTCTGGGATAATAAGGTTGGGATTCAGAGTCAAGATTTTAAAATCTGTATCATCATTGTTATATTTCAAATTTGTCTATATCTAGTCAAGTTTTTATAAGACTATAGTGACTTCATAATGTGTAAACTATTGATATAGTCATAACGTCACTGATATTCCCTGAGAATAGTTACTTCTAGGTATAATACAATTTAAGAGATATTTCTGCATACCAGTTATGAGAAAAACTTTATGCAAATAACAGAAGGATATGCAAGAATTTTAAATTTGAGTATAGATAAGAGAAATTTTAAAACTTAGATATCATTTAAAAGAGAATATAAAGACCATTAAGAAGGTACAATATTACTTGGATGCAGAGGAAGTAGGGTTGACCATATACAAAGGAAAAAAAAACATTATAAAAATTGATTTTTGAGCTGGTTTTAAAGAACTGCATAGAACTTCACCAAGCAAAAATAAAATAGCAGCTATACTATGCTCCCATCATGGAGCAGTAATAATCAGTAGTTTTCTGTTTGCCATTCAGTTCAGTTTAATCGCTCAGTCGTGTCCAACTTTTTACAATCCCATGAATTGCAGCACACCAGGCCTCTCTGTCCATCACCAACTCCCAGAGTTCACTCAAACTCATGTCCATGGAGTCGGTGATGCTATCCAGCCATCTCATCCTCTGTCGTCCCAGCATTATGTAAGCTTAAGTTATACAATGTAATAATTCTCTATATGTGCATATTGCAAAGTGATTACCAGAGTAAGGTTAATTAATACATTTATCATTAAGGTATTTTCTTGTGTGACTCAGGCTTCTTATTTTGGCACATCATCATTAGCCCTCTCTCTTGTTCTTCTAGTGAATCTGTTTACTCTCCAAATGTGGGACTCTGTGTCATGCATGGTACTTTCTTTTAACAATCTCCAAACCATCCTTTCAAACTTAGTTGAAAGTCAGTTCTGCGAAACTCTCTGATCTCTCTCCAGTCAAATCCAAATAGTTTTTCTTTGGGTATTAGCAGTATTCCAGCATGTGTCTGAGAATACCACTAATATTAGTTTACTTGTCTAATGCCTTCATGATACTGTATCTTGAGAAAAAGGGTACTGAGAATTTGACTATTTTATAATGCCTACCATTGTGCTGATCGCATACTAAGTAACTGTGAGAAAATAGGGATGATGAAAAGACAACACAATTGAAGCATTTACTATTTGGACCAATAGAGGAGTTCTTAAAAAATAAAAGCTAAAAGCAAAGCCAGAGGAGATTGGTGACAATAATAAAATTTTGATGATAAAATTAGTTTTCTTTTCCAAACTGCTTTAGATAGAATTATGGTGCTTTTATGGATTATTTCCTGATATGCTCTTAACTCATGTGCATAGATATATTTCACTTATTAACTTTGGATATATTTTACATGAGATGTATGCAGTACTTGTAAAAGAGAAGACAGAGAAAAATATCTTGAGCTATAATTTCTTTGGAGAAATCACTGAGTTTAAAATAAAATTTTCTGATACTAAAGTAGGGATCTAAATTTTCTTCCAGGAACTACTTTTCAGTCTATTTTAAAATAAACACAAAGTTTTCTAATGAAACACAGTTATCCTGTTGGTTAGGATGTCATGAACTCAAATTAATATTCTGGGAAAGCTTTTAATGAGTTAATTAGAAATGAAGATTTTAAAAAATTAAATGATATTTATTATTAAATTATTTTTAAATTTAAATATTAAATTTGGTAATTCAGTTTTTATCAGCAAAATTTTTGAAACAAATATGACTGCTCAGTAATATCAATAGCATTGGTGTATTTCAAAGATTGATTTAAAATGAAAGGACACAAGAGGCTTTTTATGAAGTAGAATATCTGCTCCAAAGTTGTTCTGGACTAGACCCATTCACTGTTCACATTCAATTCAAAAAAGATTTCCCTTTTAACAGCGTTATATTGTTATAGCTTGTACCATGTTCTTTTCATTACTAGCATTGCCTTAGTTTAGATTCCAGCTGTGACATTCTGTATTCACGTTATTAGAAAAACAGAGGATTAGCCACAAAACACTGTGGTAGTGTTTGTTTACATTTTCAAATACTTCTAACATGATCTACATCTTTTGTATATTCAGAATTTAGATTGCCCTTTTCAACACAGACCAGTGATACTATAAATAACTGATAACAGCAATTGCTGATGAGCAGTGCTGTAGAATAACATAAAGGTCAAAGAATGATAGTTCATGATCATCCTTAACAAAGTATACAAGGCTTTAAAATACTGATGTTGAACTCCGGTGGCCTAGCACAGGGAATTCATGGCACAATATGAATCCCTTTCATCAGTGTGATTGTGAGAAGGTTAAGAACCAGAGCCAAATTATCTGCTCTCTCTACAAATGCAGAGATCTGAGGATCAGCTTTCTGTGTGCAGCACAGGACAATAGATAGTTTTACACATCATAGCTGCTCCTTACTCATGCTTTATTGTTAATTTAATCTCTAGTACAGTGTGGCATTTAAAAAAATGGTAAAAAGGTAGAAGTGCTTAATCTCAAGGCACCATAGCTTTAATAATATTGAAAAATATTCAAAAACAGGAATCACTTAAAGTTTGAGCATAGAAAATTTTAGTTTTTATCAGACCCTGATAATGTTGAATGAATAAGAATCTGACTGGAAAACATGCCTCATTTGCATACTTGTGATTGTCATTTACATCTGACAAGCCTATTGCCTATTAACAGAGATGGCTTGTATGTTTCTTTTATCTCCTTGACACTAGCAGGCTTATGCTGATTTTAGATTATGAAATCAGCCAAACTGCTTTTCAAAAGGAAAATATGTCCAAGCAGTTGTTATCTCTCCATTATAGTTATATATATATTTTTGATACAGAATGCTGTACTTCTGCTTATTCTCATTTCTCTTTCGACTTTCAACTCCTGTATTTGTAAAACTAAATTAAGTGGCCAGTAGAAGGAAAGAAAACTTGAATATAGTTGGGATTCTCAATCTTTTTCATGGCATGGAGCCTGTAGAAAATGATGATACTAGTAAGATCCACCGGGTAAATTAGAGGAGATTTGATTTTATGTATACCATGCTTTAGATAAAAAGTCCATGTGACTGAGTGACTGAACAATAACAACAAATATTTTCTTTATATAATTATGGTAAGAGGAATAAAGCAAGTATTGGAAGATATTAAATATTGGATTCAAATAATGCTTATGCTTTTTTCCCAGAAAGATAACAAAATCTTTAATTTGCTTCCTATTAAAGTCTTTTCAAATTTTTTATTATGACAAAATATATCTAATATACAATTTTACATATATAATAAACATTTCTTTCTCCACATTCTTGACAGCATTTTTTTTTTTCTGGAAGGTGTTTATAATAGCCATCCCAGTGAGTGTGGAATGATATCACATGGTTTTGATTTGTATTTCCCTAATGATAGTGACATTGACTATCTTTATATTGCTTAGCTAATTTGCATAGTTATTCATGTCCTTTGCTCATTTTGAATGGGGTTTTTCTTTTTTATTGTTGAGTTGTTGTAGGAGTTCTTGGTACATTCTGGATATTAATCTCTTATCAGAGTATGATTTGCAAATATTTTGTCGGATTCTGTGTGTTGACTTTTCACTCTGTTGTTAGTGTTCACTGATGCATACAAGCTTTACTTTTGGCATAGTTCAGTTTATCTATTTTTTCTTTGGCTACCTTTGCTTTTGGTATCATAGCCAACAAATAGCTGCCAAACTCAATGTCATGAGGCTTTTTCTAGTCTGTATTTGGGCTGTGCCATGCAGCATATGGGATCTTAGTTCCCTGACCAGGGATTGAACCTCTGCCTCCTGTACTGAGAGCATGGAGTCTTAATCACTAAACCCCTAAGGGAAATCTTCCTCTGAACTTTCTTCTGAGAGTTTTATAGCTCTTATGTTTAGGATTTTGATTTAGTTTGAGTTAACCTTTGTGTGTGATAAAAAGGTAAAGGTCCAACTTCATTACTTTGCAAATGGATATCTTACTTCTCCTAACCATTTTCTTCTTTTCCTTCTTTCTCCTCCATACTGTCCACACCTCCTTATTCTCTTCCTCCTTTTCCTCCTCTTCTCCTTCTACTACTAAAACATAGGGCCTTTTTTCACATTATATAATGGAAAATGTATTGTTCTAACATTATTAAAAAAAATTCTTTAATCTCAAAGTTATCGTCCCTAGAGTGTTCATTTCAGGAAGGCTAATGAAGCTTGAATATTTATTTTTCTGCATATTCCTTTTGGATTAGCATCTTCATTTAGCAACTTTTAACTGTTAGAAATTTTGAGCAATGGGTCTCAAAATTTAACATGCTCCAGAATAAGCTGAAAAATTTGTTGAATGAATCTTACACCAGAGTTCCTGATTCAGTAGTTTGAGATAGGGCCCAAGAATTTTAAAAAGTGTCCAGGTGAGGCTAATGCTGCTAATTCAGACACCGTACTTATAGGACAACTAGAAGGAGATATTCTGGGGTAAGAGAAATGTTCTATATCCTGTGTGGTGGTTATATAGATGTA
>SJYW01026956.1:2804-15231 GCA_006410735.1 Raphicerus campestris
TTTTTTTCAGCCGACATCTCTTTTGCAACTGCTTCTGCCCTCTGATAAGGTAGAGAACAGATGAGAGACAGGTTCCCTGCAGGATGCAGGCAGAGCCTGGAGATATTTGTCACCGGGAGCTCCTGTCTGCCCCATGCAGGTTCCTCTGGGACTCTCAGTCACCACCGGCCTGTGCCACAGGCAGATCTTCAGAATGAGCTCATGGGAGCCAGGGGCATCCTTCACCTGGATGACAGGCTCTTCAGGGGAGTAAGGGATGACCTTGAGGGTGCAAATGAGGCCCAAGGGTGCCATAGGCAAGGGCCAGCGTCGTCTGGAAGCAAAAAAGAAACAAACAGATCAAAATAAAACCCAGGGGAACTGAGAGAGAAGAGGGTCGTGACAACCGTACGGCTTTTACTGCGGTGAATGGACGGACAGGAAGCTATTCCAGGTGCCTAGGGCACAGATGCCCTCTGAGTGCCAGGACCTGAGCCTCTCCCGCTGGGAGCGTCGTGATCTGTGGTGAGTCAACGATCTCCTGGTTTCTGCAATTTCCGGGGCTTCCTGCTTCCACGCAGTCCCTGCTAAGGTGGAACAAAAAGGCAAAGGTGTTTGCTCTTTCCGTTAAAATGTGTCTAAGTGGGAAAAAACATCGTATTTTCTTCCAAGAGAGGTCTCATTAACTCTTTTGGAAAATGTTTTCTTTATATTACTATAAAAGCAATTGCTACAAAGCTCGTTATTTTAAAAATGAGGAACATTTCCAAGAATTATATAGAGGAAAAAGTACAGAAAAATATATAATCAACCGTTAGCATGAAGCATATCATTATTAATGTTTTTCTGCAATAGTTACTCCCAGTCAAGAGAGGTATTTAGGAAAACAGATTTGTGGCTGGTCTTGTAGGGTAAGGAAGTTAGGGAAGATGAGGTTCGGGAAAAGAACGAGATGGGCACTTTACAGGAACAGATCACATTTAATGAGGCGGGAAGGGGCAGCAGTCAGATTAGTGAGCTGCTGCACTAACCCAAGAAGAGAGTAAGCGTATACAGGCGTGCATGTGGAAAGCGACCGTCCTACGTGGGGCCTGTTCTCCAAGGCTGTTCCGAGTAGTTACCTCTTAAACAGCTGGGACAAGGAATTCTGGAGGTCAGCTAGAGGCTGGGTCGGGCTGGGAACAGGGCGTAATCAACCTTAAGGTCCATTTTTTTCCCTTCAGGTGAGAAAGTTCTTTGTTTTGCATACAGTGGTGGGGAGGACCTGGAGGGGAGTCTTAACTCCAGGCTATTCTGAGCGTGTAACGTTCCTTCAGGTCTTACTCTGTGGGGGCTTCCCTGGTGGCTCAGAGGTACAGAACCCGCCTGCCAGTGCAGAAGACACGGGAGGTCTGAGTTCTGTTCCTGGGTTGGGAAGACCCCCTGGAGGAAGAAATGGCAACCACCCCAGTATTCTCGCCGGGGGAGTCCCATGGACAGAGGAGCCTGGCGGGCTATGGTCTGTGGGGTCACAGAGAGTCGGACACATCTGAGCATTCATGAATGTGAGCACTTACTCTGTGGTTGGATCGGGAAAGGCCATGGACGTCTTGCCCCGGGGGTCAGGCTCTGGGAGTGGACTCGGTGGGGAACTGTGCAGATGTGAAGCCAGGCAGAGGCGGCATTGGAGGCCACTTGGGAGAGTCCCTGCCAGTGCAGGTGGAGCGTTGGTGATGCTGGAGGCCAGGACTCTGCAGGGACCTAGGAAGAGGTGACTCGGGGGAGCGGCTGGGCAGCTGTAGGTGGGCAGAGTGGCCGCAGACGCCCCTGTGAAGGCACAGTCCCAGGATTCAGCCATTTGGTGAAAGGATCGGCATGTGAAGAACAGGGAGACACACCCCCTGTTTATGGATTATAAAGGGTGCTGGGAGACAAGCGTCCTTGATGGGCATTTTCCAGCTCCTCCTATGTCCCCAAGCAATTCATAAAAGTAGGACAGGTGAGTCCAAAGGATGGCTGGACTCTGGGGACTCGCAGTCTATACCTCTTCTTTCTCGCTCAGAGCTAGGGGGAGGGGCATAGGAGCAAGGCAGCAGGCGACCGCAGGGCCTGCGCTCCTTCCTGGGTGCCAGGGAGGGGAGCCGCCATGCACACAGTGCCAAGGGCTTCCCAGCTGGACCCACCCGCTCGTGGGGGCATGCCCCCTCTTAGCGTAGGGCGTCCACATAGTCCTGCTCCAGAAGGTTGGAGAAGGACCCAGGTCAACAGATTCCACACTCAGCCAGGTCCCACCTGCCATGGGCAAGAATAGGGGGCAGTAGGTCAGACCAGTGTAGGGCCTGTCGGAAACCCACCCGGGGCGGGAGGAAGCCACAAAGGCAGAGGAGGTGAGTGCATGCTGCTTTCAAATCAGCATCTTTATGGCAAGGATCGGAGAAGGCGATGGCATCCACTCCAGCGCTCTTGCCTGGAGAACCCCATGGACAGAGGAGCCTGGTAGGCTGCAGTCCATGGGGTCACGAAGATTCGGACATGACTGAGCGACTTCACTCTCACTTTTCACTTTCATGCATTGGAGAAGGAAATGGCAACCCACTCCAGTACTCCTGCCTGCAAAATCCCATGGATGGAGGAGCCTGGTGGGCTGCCGTCTATGGGGCTGCACAGAGTCGGACGTGACTGAAGCGACTTAGCAGCAGCAGCAGCAGCATGGCAACGATAAGATAAGCAATGCTGGCAAGACCTTGAACCGCAGGTGTATCGCATCCAAAGGGCACAGTCAGGCGAGGGGAGACAGAGCCTGCAGTGGAGATGCCTGGGGATACCACCCAACCGAGTGGCAGGGTCAATACGATGGTTATCTGCGGGCATCCTGCTTCCCTGGCGCGAAGGGACAAGACGGGCATCTCACCCTGTGCTGTCCTTCCCCAGATCCATCAGCCCATTTCCAGGGAGGAAATGTCAGACCAGCCCAGACTGGACATCCCACAGGAGACCTGACCACAGCCCTCAAGGCCGTCAGCAGGGGACCCACCAGGACGCTGAGGAAACGTGGCAGGTCGCTGCGAGGGGGCCCTGAATGTGGTCCTGGAACAGAGAGGAGGCGGGGGTGGAGAACTGACGGCAACCCATGTAACCTGGGTTTTAATAATAATAAACTGCGTCTGGGGAGCCCTATTCCCAGGTTGCTCAGTGGTAAAGAGCCCGCCTTCCAATGCAGGAGACGCAGGTTTGATCACTGGGCTGGGAAGATGTCCCTGGAGGAGGAAATAGCAACCTGCTCCAGTATTCTTGACCGGAAAATGCCACGGACAGCGGAGCCTGTGTGCCTAGAGTCCATGGGGTCACAGAGGGAGCTAAGCAACAGCAACAAACGTGCCGAAGCTGATTGTATCTTGTGTATTTTTTTATTTCTTGAGAAATTTCACTAGCGTGCCATGGCGATGTCAGGGGCTAGTCATGGGGACTGCTGGGTAAGGGGTACCCAAACTCAGGACCAGTTTCTGGGGAATCTAAAATTATTAAAAAAAATAAAACATTTAATACTAAAAACAGTACAGTGTTTAAAGCACTCAGCATAGCCTGGCACGAGTAAGAAGCCAATATATATTAGCTGCTCTCAAAACAAAAATATGAAACATATTAAAGAAAAATAGTAAACATTTAAAAATTTAATCTCTTAAAATATTAAGCACTGAAAGTCCCACTTTGGATTGGTTACTAGTCCAGCCTAGTTTCTCGTCAGGCCCCCCTGCAGTGTGTTCCTAAGGCTAGGCCAAGGCGTATATGCTTTATTCTGAAGAATTGGAAGGGAGTCTCTGAAACGTTTTGAATACAGGTGTGGCACATTTAATTTTGGAAAGATAATTCTGGTGGTGGTTCATAGAATGGGGGGGTCTATTTAAGGCCACTGAGATAGTTATAATGACACACTGTAAGTATGTGATCTCTGATGGGGGCAGTAAAGTCAGGACAGAAAAGCAAAAATTGATGGAGAGCTTATAGGAGGAGCTCACGGGACTTGCTAAACTCAGTGAGGGAGGAGACGAAAAGCGTGCTTGCCACCCCCAAGGGTGTATTTACACGTCCCCTGGTGTCCTGTGATTAAGCCCACCTTCGGGTACAATCGTGGCCTGGCTCCCACTACCATCTGACACCCTGGGGTCCCCAGCAAGGCTGGCGGTGGGGGGAGCCCAGGACCCGTATGCTGCCTCCCCAGTGCATGTCAGGGGAGCAAAAGCCTCTGAAGTGATGGCGAGGTGATCACCCGTTCAGGAGGCAGAGTCCAGAAGCTGGACTCCCACCAGAGAACTGGCGCTGCCTTGAATCCAACCCGGACGTCAGGCCCGACTGACGGGTGAACACACCTGCTCTCCTGGTGGGTGGCACTCTGTGGACAGTCTCCACTCCAGAGTTTCCAAAGGGGGTCAGGAAGGGATGATATTTAATTCAGACCTCCAGAGCCCTAGGGCCAGAGCGCTGGGCTGGAAACGAAACAATAGGAGGAGTAAGAGAAAGTTGTTTCTCTAGCGTCACTCCCAGGGTAAACCTCCCTTGCTGCTGCTGCTGCTAAGTCACTTCAGTCATGACTGACTCTGTGCGACCCCATAGACAGCAGCCCACCAGGCTCCCCCGTCCCTGGGATTCTCCAGGCAAGAACACTGGAGTGGGTTGCCATTTTCTTCTCCAATGCATGAAAGTGAAAAGTGAAAGTGAAGTCGCTCAGTTGTGTCCGACTCTTAGCGACCCCATGGACTGCCGCCCACCAGGCTCCTCCATCCATGGGATTTTCCAGGCAAGAGTACTGGAGTGGGGTGCCATTGCCTTCTCCAAACCTCCCTTGCAGACAGTCAAATGGAAGCAGAGTCTGAACTGAAAAGAGAGAAAGGTACTGAGGTATTTTCCCCACTGTGCAAAACTGAGTCAGGAAGCAGGGTGAAGGGGAAGCATTTAAGCCTGGCATTGGAACCAGCTGTGACGAGCCACAGACGCAGAGGAACCAAGGTGGGGTGTCTTTAACAGATTTCCAAGCTGATGATAAAGACAGCATTCAGTGCCGACAGTCATCACAGCCACACTGGGCAGAGAGTCTTGCGAGAGACTGTAATGGAGAAGTGGTTAGGGTCAAAGCTGGAGGTCTGGGAACTGACTGTCTACCAGCGTGCTCCAGTTTAGAGGCAAACCACTGAATTTGCATTCGCCTGAGCAAAACAAACCAAAACAAAACAGGCTTTCTCTGATGCTAGTGGTAGCAGGGCAAACATACCTAAGGGCAGCCCTCAGCCCCCTTTTCCCCATTAAATGCATCTTCAGCTTTTGAGTCCACAGTATGAACAAGGAGTTGGGCAGTTTACTGGGTTTAAATTACCCACTAGGTCTTTTCTGACTCTTTTCAAACAGAAGTCTTTCTCGGTAGCTGTTTTGGGTCTCCTCTCAAATCATCTCATGCCACAGCGCAGCTCAGACAACGGGGAGCTTCCACAGAGCTGCAAGGACTCCTGCGCCTCTTTCAGTGCAGATTTAGAAAAGCCTGATTCAGGGCTATTACAGTCGCTTACGGAGCCTGGCTAATTCACCTTGAAGAAAAGGTTTAGATAGAGCTGTTAAATGAGCTCAGCCAAAGCAGAATGATCCAAAAAGGAAGGAAAAAAAAAGTCACAGCGCCTCTCTGCATGCTCAATATAAAGGCTAAACACACAGTTTGAAGGGAAAGGGCAAGATAGGCTTGTTTCTTTCTGCCTAAGTGCACACAGCATCTTGTGTCTGAATCCACGTGGACTGCAGAGAATGGGACACGCAAATCCACCTTCCTGTGCCAACACTGGTAAAGGGATCGTTTCTGGGAGGAAGTCTGTTCACACTGGGAGCCCAACATCTGTATCCAGAGGCTGCCCCCTGCAGACAGCCTGGGCCCAGCCGGCAGAAAGGACAACTCCTGCATGTCACTTCCTCTGCTCCCTGAAAAGCAGAGGAGTGCTGTCTCACAATGAGGCAGGGCCTTGACACACGGCACTGTGCTCCCTGCAAGGACCAGTGGCAGAGACTTCCTGTCTGATGTGTGGACTTTGCTGAGGAGCGCCCACCTTGAGCCCCGCAGGATCCCACCTGGGACCATGCTCACGCTGATTTCAACCTCACAGCCTGGTCCGAGGCAGTAGGAACACAGCAGGCATCTCAGGTCACATCTGGGCTAGCTTTGGACACTTGCTCTTCTTTTATCCCATCAAGGGCCTTCTGCACCTTCCCCTCCTCCGCGCCGCCTGCCCTCTGTCTGCAGCTATTCAGATCCACTGCTAGTCAGGGATCCACTGCTCAGCTGTTGGCTGCAGGGATCAGGTGCACAGCGGGGTGCTGTATGCACAGACAGTCTGAGAAATCCCTCTGGGCACCGCTCAGATGATTCAGACACACTCATGCACGCTGGATTCACCCACACGCCCTGATGCTAGGAAAGACTGAGGGCAGGAGGAGAAGGGGGCGACAGACGATGAGATGGTTGGACGGCATCCCTGACTCAGCAGACGTGAATCTGAGTAAGCTCCAGGACGCGGTGCAGGACAGAGGAGCCTGGGGTGCTGCAGGCCATGGGGTCGCAGAGTCAGACAGGCCTTGGCGACTGAGCAGCAGCCACAGTGTGCACACTAGACCCAGCCTGTGTGCAGTCCAGCTCCGGGCCCGCGTGTCCCAGGACAGCAGAGGAGTTTGGTGAAGGCTCTCGGTCACGGGGAGCCCTAGCGGGCAGCCTCGTTGGAACAGAGAGGAGCCGCTGAGGGGCCAGGCTCGAAGAAGACTCGCTGAGCATGCTGCCTCCAGGATGCTCTGGGGCTGGTCTCCTTCCAGGCTCCTCTCAGCACTCAGGGCATTTTCCAGAAGGCCAGGGCAATCGCAGCGAGTGGGGCGGGGGCTGGGTCAGACCTGGGCTGACTGGCCCTTCCTGTCTCCCGCATCCCCTCCAAGTTAAAGATGATGAGTAGGAGGCTGGGGCAGGGCGATGTCGCTCCCTCCTCCCTGGCGGGGGCTCTCTCCAGGCAATCGGAGGGTCCCGCCCGGAGAGGTCAGATCTGCAGGATCAAGTTTAGAAGGAACGGCCTCTGAGCCAATTAGCGCTTCTGTCTGTGGCCCTGTTTGTAATTTATCTGTGTGCCCCACTGCTCTCTCTTCCTGGGCCCCAGTAGGATCAATTATCACGTTTCTCCTGGTCCTGAGAAAATCACCACTAACTATAGGAAGTGGAGGCCCTGTCCGAATCGGCACACACCTGTAATGAAACTCTCTCAAAAGCTTTTTGAGTGTTTCACAGCGTCACAGGGAAAAAGCAGGAAGAATGACTCAGTATCAGAATTGTTTCCTGGGATTTGGGCCTACGTTAAGCTGCTGTTAAACATAGTTGATTGTTCTTACATATTTTCTTCATTTTCAGTAGATAGTAATATATCCAAACTGAACCCAAATCAATTATTTTACTTTATTTTGCTAAAAACGATTTTTGAGGTAGTTTTTCCTGGGTGTGTGTAAGTCACTGAATATGTAAATGATGGACATTCATTAATTCTTAACAAGAAAAAGTGCAATTTTGTTAAAAATAAACCCCTCTGAGTTTTGGAACATAGAGAAAAAGACTTAAAACCTGATGCATATATTGATTAGACGTTAGTTCTTTCTAAACATAAAATAAACCTTCCAGAGTTCATGCTAGAAAACAATTAGAGATGCTCCAAATTATATAAAGATATCTGGTTCAGTATTTTTAAAAAGCAAAATTTAGAAACACTTTGTAGACCTCCCAGGACCCTGGTTTAGTAAATGGCAGTGCAGTAGATACTCATTCAAAACCGCCTTGTAAGAGCAAACAGTGGTGTGGGCACGCAGACGCGCTCACTAAGTTAAAGGAGGCGGCGTTTACCTTGCAATGTGAAGCCTGTAGGAAAAACATATACAGCCAAAGGAGAGTACATGCAGTTTTTTAAAGGTGATTGTTCTGGAGTCATTTAATGGTCGATCATTTTCATTTTTCTTCCCTGCACTTTCTTCATCTTCCCCAAGTCTACATACACTGACTCGATGGACACGAATCTGAGCAAAGTCCAGGAGAAGGACTGAGGAGCCTGGCCTGCTGCAGTCCCATGGGGTCACAGAGAGCTGAACACAATTTGATGAGTGAATAACAACAATAAGGAAAAAATACACACTACATTTGGCCGGCAACATATAATACACATTAGGCAAAAATTACGTTTCTTTATATATAGTATGATTTGCTAAACAGCTTTATAGGATACTGTTGATAGTCATCATTCAGTTCAGTTCAGTTCAGTCGCTCAGTCGTGTCCGACTCTTTGCAACCCCATGAATCGCAGCACACCAGGCCTCCCTGTTCATCACCAACTCTCGGAGTTCATCATGTTTATCATCCTGCATCTGTTTAAAGTGTACACCTTGATGCAGTTTTGACATGTGAATACACTTGTAGAATCGTGACCGTAATCAAGATAACGAGCCTACACACCACTGCTGAGTTTCCTCACGCTCCTTTGGCAGTCTGCCCTCCAGCCCCTCCCAGCCCCCACCCTGCTCCTTGTATCTAGGCAACTATTCATCTACTTCCTGTCCTTCTGTCATCTTCTACCAGCTGGTATTTTTCAGTGGTGTGTGCACTTCTTTGGTTCTTTCTTTCACCCAGTACAATTATTTAGAGATTATTCCAAGTTGTGATATATTTCAAAGGTCATCCTCAGCAGTATCTCATTGTGGAAAGAAATGGCAACCCATTCCAGTAATCTTGCCTGGGAAATCCTATGGACAGAGGGGCCTGGCTACTACTGTCCATGGGGTCGCAAAGCCTGGGACACAACGGAAGCTCACGAAACAATGCCGACGACAGGGTTTCCTTGTGTGGGCCCACCAGCGTGTTTTTCCTTCACCTGTTGATGGGCATTTGTATTGCTTCCAGTGTTTGTCCATTTAAAAAGGAATCGGGATCAGACTTCTGGAGTCTGGTGGCAAAGGGATATTTCTTGAGATTATTTTGACCAACTAGACTTTAAGACAAAAGCTAATGTCAACAGTGTTCTCCTTGTGAAGGAAAGCTTCGGTGCTGGGCGCTGACTTATGAAGAAATGCCGAGTGTAACACAGCGAACTCTGCTCAGCACTCTGTTGCTCATTGGGTTGCCTGCATCGTGTGCTAAGTCGCTTTAGTTGTGTCTGATTCTGTCTGACCCCCCGTGGACTGTAGCCTGCCAGGCTCCTCTGTCCATGGGATTCTCCAGGCAAGAACACTAGAGGGGGCTGCCATTTCCTTCTCCAGGGGATCTTCCTGACTCATGGATCGAACTCATGCCTCCTGCATCGGCAGAGGGGTTCTTTACCACTAGTGTCACCTGGGAAGCCCTAGAAAAGAGAGGACGTATACATTTGGTAATTTGATCTCTTCAAATTAGAACACTTTCACGGTTTCTGAGAAACAAGGGTTCAGGAGAAGCAGTGAGGCCCATAGGTGGGATCAGAGGGCAAGGACTCATGGGAGCTTGGACGCCCGCGAGTGGTGGGTCTTTCTACCCGAACCAGAGTGGTGTACCTGCTGGGTGATTACTCCAACAGCAGAGGAAGCTGGGCCAGGGAGAAGTTGACTGTCGTGGAGGGAGCGATGAGGTGAGAGGAGGTGTCCAGGGCGCCTGGAGGAGCAGAAGACCATCAGTGCTCATGAGTCTGCTGCGTGGTCGCCTGCGTGGCATCCATCCCCATAGTAACTCTTCAGGGCACGGTCATTTCCAAGGACGGGGCCCCTTGGAATGCCACGTGTTCTCTTCACTGGGTGGTTTGGACTGGTGCCTCTGGAGGGCAGCGCCTCCTCCTGAGGGCTCCCCTGCCGGGCTTACCTGGGTGTGGGTTACACTCTTGGAGAGCAGCGCCTCCTCCCGAGGGCTCCCCTGCCGGGCTTACCTGGGTGTGGGTTACACTCTTGGGTGTGGGTTACACTTTTGCTCATCTGTGCAGCTTGCACTTCAGGTCCTTTTCTTTTACATTTCTAGAGAAAATTTTGCTAAAATATATCTTATGTCTCAGTCCATACATTAGAAAGTAGACCAGAAACAGTCATACCATATCACTGATCACTTTAAAATTAGAATAAGTTCACTGTGTCTTCGTTCAACACACAGTAATAAACAAATTATGATCCTTAAGCACTCAGTAAGTGTAATCACTCATGTGTGATTGGATACATGCATTTTTAAAAACTTTTAAACTTAACATTGTTAGCATCATTGTTTAATTTAATACTGTTAATCAGTAAAGCTGGGTAACAATGCTGTGATAGTCTCAGGTGAGCAGCCAAGGGATACCGTACATATACATGTATCCATTCTCCCCTCAGTTCCCCTCCCATCCAGGCTGCCACATGCCGCTGAGCAGATTTCCCTTTGCTGTACAGTAGGTCAAGTCCATTTCATTAGCCTCATTTTTTACTGGCCCTTTATTGTCGTGTGTTAGGGTCCCTGATGGAAATGTCTGTGAGTCAAGTGGGGTGTTTTGAGAAAGAAGAGGACAGTTGATACTTACTGCAGGCCCACCACCACCGGGATGTGCGTTTGCTCTTGGGTTTCCTCTTTACAATACGGAGAGTGGCTGTTCTGAGCCCATTTTACAGATGCAGACACTGAGGCACAGAGCGGTGGGTAAGCAATGTACCTGAGTTCACAGAGGCGCCCAGTGGGGGAGACTGCAGTCGACCCAGGTCTGTTGTATTCTAAGCCAGTGCTTTTATTTGATGAAGCAAGCATTGCTTGGACACTGACTACGTGTCTGGTGCTGTTTAAACATGACAAAGAACAGAACAGGTTAAAATTTCTGCTCTCGTGGAGCCTCCTCTCTAGCGGGTGAGACGGACAATGAACAAAATAAACAGAGTATGTAGCATCAAGTTGGGAAGGATGGTGGAAAAACATGGACAAGGGCTGCAGTTTTAGGAGAGGTGGTTAAAGAATGAGGACAAGCTGTGCGGTCATCCGAGAGAAGAGCTGTCCAGGCAGAGGGCACAGCAGGTGAAAAGGCCCTGCGGTGGACACGCTTTACNGAGCAAACAGTGGTGTGGGCACGCAGACGCGCTCACTAAGTTAAAGGAGGCGGCGTTTACCTTGCAATGTGAAGCCTGTAGGAAAAACATATACAGCCAAAGGAGAGTACATGCAGTTTTTTAAAGGTGATTGTTCTGGAGTCATTTAATGGTCGATCATTTTCATTTTTCTTCCCTGCACTTTCTTCATCTTCCCCAAGTCTACATACACTGACTCGATGGACACGAATCTGAGCAAAGTCCAGGAGAAGGACTGAGGAGCCTGGCCTGCTGCAGTCCCATGGGGTCACAGAGAGCTGAACACAATTTGATGAGTGAATAACAACAATAAGGAAAAAATACACACTACATTTGGCCGGCAACATATAATACACATTAGGCAAAAATTACGTTTCTTTATATATAGTATGATTTGCTAAACAGCTTTATAGGATACTGTTGATAGTCATCATTCAGTTCAGTTCAGTTCAGTCACTCAGTCGTGTCCGACTCTTTGCAACCCCATGAATCGCAGCACACCAGGCCTCCCTGTTCATCACCAACTCTCGGAGTTCATCATGTTTATCATCCTGCATCTGTTTAAAGTGTACACCTTGATGCAGTTTTGACATGTGAATACACTTGTAGAATCGTGACCGTAATCAAGATAACGAGCCTACACACCACTGCTGAGTTTCCTCACGCTCCTTTGGCAGTCTGCCCTCCAGCCCCTCCCAGCCCCCACCCTGCTCCTTGTATCTAGGCAACTATTCATCTACTTCCTGTCCTTCTGTCATCTTCTACCAGCTGGTATTTTTCAGTGGTGTGTGCACTTCTTTGGTTCTTTCTTTCACCCAGTACAATTATTTAGAGATTATTCCAAGTTGTGATATATTTCAAAGGTCATCCTCAGCAGTATCTCATTGTGGAAAGAAATGGCAACCCATTCCAGTAATCTTGCCTGGGAAATCCTATGGACAGAGGGGCCTGGCTACTACTGTCCATGGGGTCGCAAAGCCTGGGACACAACGGAAGCTCACGAAACAATGCCGACGACAGGGTTTCCTTGTGTGGGCCCACCAGCGTGTTTTTCCTTCACCTGTTGATGGGCATTTGTATTGCTTCCAGTGTNTGGGGTCGCAAAGCCTGGGACACAACGGAAGCTCACGAAACAATGCCGACGACAGGGTTTCCTTGTGTGGGCCCACCAGCGTGTTTTTCCTTCACCTGTTGATGGGCATTTGTATTGCTTCCAGTGTTTGTCCATTTAAAAAGGAATCGGGATCAGACTTCTGGAGTCTGGTGGCAAAGGGATATTTCTTGAGATTATTTTGACCAACTAGACTTTAAGACAAAAGCTAATGTCAACAGTGTTCTCCTTGTGAAGGAAAGCTTCGGTGCTGGGCGCTGACTTATG